>OY992887.1:103831050-103911297 GCA_963921405.1 Cepaea hortensis | reverse complement strand
AAGAAGAAGAAGAAGAAGAAGAAGAAGAAGAAGAAGAAGAAGAAGAAGAAGAAGAAGAAGAAGAAGGAGTAGGAGAAGGAGAAGTAGAGAAGAAGAAGAAGAAGAAGAAGAAGAAGAAGAAGAAGAAGAAGAAGAAGAAGAAGAGAAGAAGAAGAAGAAGAAGAAGAAGAAGAAGAAGAAGAAGAAGAAGAAGAAGAAGAAGAAGAAGAAGAAGAAGAAGAAGAAGAAGAAGAAAAAGAAGAAGAAGAAGAAGAAGAAGAAGAAGAAGAAGAAGAAGAAGAAGAAGAAGAAGAAGAAGAAGAAGAAGAAGAACAAGAAGAACAAGAACAAGAAGAAAGACAAGAAGAAGAAGAAGAAGAAGAAGAAGAAGAAGAAGAAGAAGAAGAAGAAGAAGAAGAAGAAGAAGAAGAAGAAGAAGAAGAAGAAGAAGAAGAAGAGAAGAAGAAGAAGAAGAAGAAGAGGGAGAAGAAGAAGAAGAAGAAGAAGAAGAAGAAGAAGAGAAGAAGAAGAAGAAGAAGAAGAAGAAGAAGAAGAAGAAGAAGAAGAAGAAGAAGAAGAAGAAGAAGAAGAAGAAGGAGTAGGAGAAGGAGAAGTAGGAGAAGAAGAAGAGGAGAAGAAGAAGAAGAAGAAGAAGAAGAAGAAGAAGAAGAAGAAGAAGAAGAAGAAGAAGAAGAAGAAGAAGAAGAAGAAGAAGAAGAAGAAGAAGAAGAGAAGAAGAAGAAGAAGAAGAAGAAGAAGAAGAGGAGAAGAAGAAGAAGAAGAAGAAGAAGAAGAAGAAGAAGAAGAAGAGAAGAAGAAGAAGAAGAAGAAGAAGAAGAAGAAGAAGAAGAAGAAGACATACTCATAGATAAAGACCCATTCACCCACCTATCCACCCCCACCCACACAATCTAGCTGACTCATGTCATCTCCCTTCAACCAGAGTGCCCTGGAGGAAGTGGCAAGCCCTGCAGTGGACACGGGCGGTTGTCTCGTTCATAGCGGACAGTGCTTCTGTGGCGTAAGTGGTTGCATCTTTTCCTTCTTCTGTTTCTGTCTTTCCCAGCTCAGATGAAATCATTTCAAACAAAGACGTCACAAACAATATGTTGCATCATTTATTGTCTGGCACATCTCGTTGCATCTCGTTAGGTGCATCCTGCAGAGTTATGTATCATGTGAAGTGGATACATAGCTAATACTTTGGCTGAAACACGTAAATCACAGTCACATGTATTGTTTGAATGCGGGACATTTGTTATCCCCACGGTAATTTCAAATGTAAGATGAACTCTTCCTGTTTGCACAAAGCTGGATGGAATCATTTAATTGCTAGGGCATCCCTATCTTTGAACAATTGTTTATTGTTCGAGATGTTGTCCATTTGCAGATACAGCTAAATATGACTGGCAACTTCCCGTCTTGACAGACGATAGTTCGAATAATGGAGTTATACCTCTCAATAGCACAAAGCCTGGGCTCAATTTAGCCACCATGTGTTGCCCATTTGGGTCAGTCCTATTATGCTCCTTAATTTTTCTACAAGTGATATGAAAATAGTGAGTACACATCTAATGAACTTATGTAGAAGCGTATACTACAACAGTCAATACATAGTGAGAACAGATGGAGGATACTCAGAGCCCTTCACCTCAAGATCCGGAGTACGACAAGGTTGTGTCCTATCCCCCCCACTTCTATTTGCGGAAGGTCAAGCACTAATAGCAAAATCAAAAGTATAATTACAAAACCACATGAATTTTCTAAATAAAGTGTGTAAGAAACATAACATGAAAATTAGCATCATTAAAACAGAAGTAATGATTATAACCATAGAAAAAAAAAAACAACAACAAAGATTCATCTAGAAGAACACCTCTTGAAACAAATAAAGAGCTTCAAGCATTTAGGAAGAATCATAGCATCAAATGTCAAATCAGAAGACGAGATCGAAAATACATGTAATAAGGCAAACCAAGTTATTGGACAAATGGCACCAATACTAATGAACAAATACGTATAAGGTAAGGTGCTGAGCCGGCAGCACATGTAGCCTACCTCGTGAGCGAGTACAAAAAAGTCAGAAAAGTGCCCCAGTCGAAGGGTTACGGAAACTGTCTGTATCTAACTCATAGAGAGTGTAGACAAAAGTGGAAGAATGTCTCATCAACGCGAAATGGAACGCACGGCGAGCGAACCTATTGCGTGGTCTGAAGTCACAAGCAAAAGCTTACCGAGTGGATGTCACTCGCAGTCTGACCGCTCCTGGTGTGTGATTGAGCGATCAGTGGCAAGTGGGATGCCCAACACATGGAAGTGAGGAACTAAAGCAGCCATGAGCAGGACGTGGAAACTCCTTGGGTGAGCCCAGTCTCAGAGCAATATGTGCCGGCTCTGCAATTATGGAAGCCCCCTTGGATAGCGAGATAATGCCCATGGTCTGCCCCTGCCTTCCCTTGAGGGCAGACCACGATATCGATGATCGTTCTATCTTGACCAGCTGAGATGTGGGTGACATTATAACAGTCTAACGTGTCTCGAAACCAGAGGAAGGCTAACCTCACTAAAAAATGCCCGCCGGAAGTCGGAAGTGTCGTCCTACGGGTGGCAAACTAAAAATTGACACTACGCATTTACGTCCGAGTGAAATGTCTCGTCCGAGTGTCTCCCGTGCTAGGAACAGCTCTGACTACCTAGTTTCCGAATGCCGCTCTTGTTCGGAACAGCTCTGACTAGGTAGTTTTCCGAATGTCCGCCGTGCCTGGAACAGCTCTGATGGGTACAGGGACAAGCACATGTCCGAAAACTCGCTTAGTGGAAACCAACCGCAGAGCTGACTGGTTTGTGCAGGAACGGCCCAGGGCGAGCGAAATGCCCAATATATTGAAGTGAGGAATTAAAACAGCCATGAGCAGGACGTGACGATTCCCTCGGTAAACCCAGCACCAGAGCGTTATGTGCCGGCTCTGCAATTATGGAAGCCACCCAGGATGGCGGAAAATGCTATGGACTGTCCCTGCCTTCACTTGAGGGATGACCGTGTAGTCTTCGACTGTTCCAATTAGACCAGCTGAGATGTGGACGGTACCACAAAAGTGAGAGTCTCCCAGGATTGCTAACCTGGCCAAAAATGCACGCTAAAAGTCGGATGTGTTGGCCTGAGGGTTTCGACCCGAGGGTGCCTAACCAGACACACCGCAATCACATCTGAAAAAATCACTCCGGATGAACGCAAAGAAGAAGAACAAATACGTATCAATAGTTATCAATAGAAAGTACTCTATAACAGAATCTTCCTGCCAGCTCTATGCTACCAATGCCAAACCTAGACAATGACAGAAACAGAGAAAAGATAAATCACAACAACAGAAATGAGATTCCTGAGAAGAATACTCAATGTAGCAAGAAGAGAGAAATAAAGAAATGAAGAAATGAAGAAATCAGGACTAAAGTGGGGGTTATAGCAGCGCCAGATTTGATTAGAAAACAGCAAATTAAATGATTTGGTCATGTAACTAGATTACCAACTAACAGTATACCCAATAAGCACTGGTGTACAGACCAAATGGAAGCAGAAGAAGAGGCCGACCACGTAAACGACGGACAGAGGGAATAGCAGAGCCCATAAGAATCTCGATACACGACGCCCATAAACTGGCACTCTCCCACTGTTTATGCTTCATCTCGACACCGTAAGGTACAGGAGGAACAAAATGAGATGAGATGATGAGATGAGTGTAGCCCATGCAGTATGATAACTCTCAAGGCCTGCCATAGGAATGGTAAAACAAGTATGTCTGCAACAACACAAGCTGCAGAAGCTGTCGTATTAACAGAGCAATACACTAGCTGTCCGCCTGTCGGAACTTCCATACTAGACCAGTTGCCGTCCCAAGCTTACTGCCTGATCTGTCATGCCATGTCTGTAGGTTGCATTTCCTCTCACTGTGGCAGGGTTTGACCCGTCCAAACTGAACACCTCCACCGGAAGACCTGGCACTATGTGGCGTGTTGGGTTTGGTGAAAATGCAGGTACTCCCGTCTACTGTCATACGGTAGCTCAGTCATATCTGACTAAGTTCTGACATGGCAGTGAAATATACCAGGCATAAATCGTGCAACGTATTGTGTGTGGCTTCTGTGTTTTCATTCACTAAGATATCAAGTCTGTGTCAAGCTTTTCTGTGGCAGACAGCTACAATCAATCTATAGCGCTCTTTGTCTCCTGCCCTGTCAGGCAGCCTAACTGTTTACTGGGGAAAAGTGGAGGACCTCGTGGCCAAATGGATAAGAGAGCTTCCTGACTGCTGATACCGAGGTAGCGAGTTCAACACAGGTCGGTTAGACTAAAATGTTGACTTTTCGTACTTGACTTTTATGGACATAAATTACAAGTACCTCCAAGTCAGAGTGGATTTGCCTGCTGGTAAGGGACACTGGAAATAGGGAACGATAATCCACGCGCAAACATCTGCACTAGAACTTGTAGCACTTGTGTGGACTACGTCTGAATCCAACGTGAGCAAACGCAATGCAGAAGATGACTAAGAAAAAGCAGGGTCTTCAAATCTGATTCTGCAGCTTCACATCTACGGAGAGGAATCGTAGTGTACAAGCAGATACAGGATGGAGCACAGCACATGTAGACCGGCTGTCTCGTCGACCCTCAGGTTTAACCGATACGATCGTTATTTTCCGGTTGAACTATTTCGAATATTCTGGAATTAACTTTGGCTATCACATTTTAATTTTTTATTTCAGTGTCACAACCTATTATCACCCTTTGAAACGTGGGTAAGATAAGAGGCACTTGTAACTTATTTCGCTGTTTTATATCATATGAGCCGGCTTCCTGGCCTAGAGGTTAGCGACTTTTCTCCGTAATCTCGTATACTCTCGTAAGTAACGTGACGACGGTGAGAATCAGCAGTGGTTTGAATCGCGTCGGTAACTTACGGGGTATGTGAGCCGCCCGCTCAGAAAGCAATGGCAAACTACTGAGCGTAATCTTGCCAAGAAATCAACAATCATCTGAAAGATGCTGATGTTGACAGCGATGTCCTGTAAAGGATATGCAAACATATTAATTAATTAATATAATATGAAGTGAATAAATGAATGATACTTTGGCTGATTGCTGTTTGATTACACGCTGTTTGACTAGCAAACTATCACCAGATTATAAAACAGCTTTACAACAATTAAACCCATGATATGTGTGGGTCCTCATTTAAGCTTTACAACAATTATACCTGTGTCACGAATGGGTCCTCATAAAACTTTACAACGATTAGCCATATTTCATGTGTGGGTCCTCATTAAGCTTTACAAAAATTAACCCTATTTCATGTGCGAGTATTCATTACCTTCACAACAATTAGCCCTATTTCATGTGTGGTTTCTCATTAAGCTTTATAACAATTAGCCACATGTCAAGTGTGACTGCTCATTAAGCTTTACAATAATTAGTCCTATTTTTTGTGTGGGTCCTCATTAAGATGTACAAAAATTAGCCCTCTTTCATGTGTGGGTCCTCATCAAGCTTTACAAAAGTTAGACCTATGTCCTTATTAAGTTGGGTCTCCATTAAACTTTACAACAATGTGTCAGAATTCATGTATGGATCTTCACTAAGCTTTACAACAATAAGACCTATTTCATGAGTGTGTCCAAGTTAAGCTTACAACAATTAGCACTATTTCATGCATGGGTCTTCGTCAAGCTTACAACAGTTAGCACTACTTTACGTGTGGGTCTCCATTAAGCTTTACAACAATTAGCACTATTTCATGTGTGGGTTTCCATTAAGCATTACAACAAATAGCACAATTTCAAGCGTGGGTCCCCATTAAGCTTATAACAAGTAGCGCAATTTCATGTGTGGGTCCCCATTAAGCTTTATAACAATTAGGACAATTTTATGTGTGGGTCCCCATTAAACTTACAACAATTAGCTCTATTTCCTGCATGGGTCTCCATTAAGCTTTACAACATTTAGACCTATTTCATGCATGGTTCTCAATAAGTTTTACAACAATTAGACCTATTTCAAATGTTGGTCTCCATTAAGTGTTACACCAATGTGCCCTATTTGATGTACGAGTGCCCAATATATCAGGTTATCAGTTTCTTAAAAAGAATAAGGGGAACTGCGGTAAAACTTGAAAAACAATGAATGAATCACTGAAAAACGAGAAGTAGGGTTGTGAGCTTTACCAAAGCACGACTACAAAAAACAAAATGGACGTTGCAGCCAAAGCCGGTTTTTGTACTGTGGCTAAGGGCTTGCGAACGCGGTTTGAGAGCCCGTATACCCGGGTTCGAAACACAGCGGTGCTGGTTCTTTCGAAAAAGGTATAGGGGCTGGTCGTTCAGAAAACAATGGCAAACTACTGAACGTAACACTTGCCTAGTACACCAACACACAGCTGAAAATGCTGGTGTTGACTGCAACGTCTGTAAGGGATACGAAAAAAAAAAAAAAGTCGTGCTTTGGTTAAGCTCACAACCTACTTCTCGTTTTTCAGTGATTCATTCATAACAGTTTCTTGCAACGTCACATGATCAAATAAATCACAACATACGAAATGTATTGATTTGAATTACTTCTTAAATCCCAGGTGGGATTTCATGGGAAAGCTTGTGAACTGTGCCAAAATAAGAACAAGTATGGACCGGACTGTTCAGAAGGTGAGTGACAAAAACAAAGGAGCGATGTGTGTATGTAATGTATAAAATTAAATTCTGTCATTACCATTTGTGGTTTTTAGGCTAATGAGTTAATCTCTCTTCTCTCTCTCTCTCTCTCTCTCTCTCTCTCTCTCTCTCTCTCTCTCTCTCTCTCTCTCTCTCTCTCTCTCTCTCTCTCTCTCTCCTCTCTCTCTCTCACATGTGTGGGTGGGTGGGGGGAGATTGTATGGGTGGGGGATAAGTGAAAGTGGGGGATGTGTGGGTGGATGATAGTTTTGTTTGTGGGTAGGTGCGTGATGTGTGGGTTGGCGGGGATATGTGTGTGTGTGTGGGTAGGGATGTGTGGTTGAGGAATGTGTGTTTGACTGGGTTGTTGGGGGTCTGTGCGTGTGTGGTGGAGGATATGTGAGTGGGTGAGTGTTGATGGGTTATGGGATGAGTGGAGCATGTGTGTGTGGGTGGGGAGATGTGTGTAGGTGGGGGTGGTGTGGGTGGGCGGGTGCATGTATGTGTGCCGGGTGTGTGTGTGTGTGTGTGTGTGTGGGTGGGTGAGGGATGTGTGGTGGGTGGGAGATGTCTGTGTGTTTGGTAAGATGTATGTAGGTGGGGGATGTGTGTGGGTGTGGGATGTGTGGGTGGGATGGGTGGATGAGTGTGCCTGGGTGTGTGTGTGTGGTTGGGTGGGGGATGTGTGGGTGGATGGTTGGGGTATGTGTCTCATAACATGGTAATGTGCATTGTTTATGTTCACAACATTCATTTTACAATGGTTTTTTCCTATGTAAATGTATTATGCATTACTGATGAACAAAAGATGAGTGATTGGAAGGGCCGAATGTAAGAGGGGACTGCGTGCCCGATGTGTTACCCTTTGAAAATAAAGTCCGTTCGTTCGTTCGTTCGTTCGTTCTCTCCCCCCCTCTCTCTCTCTCTCTCTCTCTCTCTCTCTCTCTCTTTCTCTTTCTCTCTCTCTCCCCCTCTCCCTCTACCCCCCCCCCTCTCTCTCTCTCTCTCGACCCCGTAATTGGAATGAGTATGTTTTAAGCCATGTAGCGAGGTTAACCCCCCCCCCCCTCCCCAGAATTGAGTGGCAGTCAACCCCAGCATTTTGTGGCCTTTTGTGTGTGATTTCTTGGCACGTTTACGTTCAGTAGTTTTAAATTGCTTTCTTACAGACCGACATTTATACCATTTTATAAAAACCACTGTATGCGGGAATACGAATGGCGTCCGTAACTACTTTGCCACAGAGCCGGCTCTGTGAGGTTGTGGCGAAAATTAACAATAGGGGACTCTATGGGGATACCTGTAATTGATGGTTCCGTTGCCCTGCTACTGAGTGAGTGCGTGGCGCGACACTGTAAGCTGTGAGTTTCGTGTAAAATGCTTTTGAATCTGCCCGAGGTTTTTTGGAAGGTGACTGCATGTTCGGAGCAATGGCAGATAGCTATGTCCCAGAGTTGACCGGTTTTTGCCTTATGCAGAAATGCGTGGCTGCTGGGCTTCTGGTTGACTGCCACTGCCATCGACGATGAACTGTATTTCGTGGACTGTGTGGGTGAACATCTAGGAAACATCCAGATGGGAAAATGACTGCCGATTCCATCAAAGATGAACTGGGTGTTTCGTGGGGGACTATTGTGTGGACATTCTGGCGGCGGCATTATGCACAGTGTATCTGTGCGGGATGTTGTTTGTCGAGACTCCTGTCTTTTCCACTTTTCACATTGGGCAGTGGGGAGCATTTTGTGTGATATTCACTGGCACAGGAACGGAGCATAATGGGGACGACCCGTTGCTGTGAAGTTGGAATTGCGACTAACTAACTAACTAACCTGTAATTGGGATGAGTACATCCGTGAGTGTGAACTGGTGGTTGTGGCGAAAAGTAACAATAGGGGACTCTATGGAGATACCCGTAATTGGGATGAGTACATCCGTGAGTGTGACCTGGTTGTTGTGGCGAAATGTAACAATAGGGGACTCTATGGAAATACCCGTAATTGGGATGAGTACATCCGTGAGTGTGACCTGGTGGTTGTCGCAAAAAGTAACAATAGGGGACTCTATGGAGATACCCGTAATTAGGATGAGTACATCCGTGAGTGTGACCTGGTGGTTGTGGCGAAATGTAACAATAGGGGACTCTATGGAGATACCCGTAATTGGGATGAGTACATCCGTGAGTGTGACCTGGTGGTTGTGGCGAAAAGTAACAATAGGGGCATATATGGAGATTCCCGTAATTGGGATGAGTACATCCGTGAGTGTGATCTGGTGGTTGTGGCGAAAAGTAACAATAGGGGCATATATGGAGATTCCCGTAATTGGGATTAGTACAGCCGTGAGTGTATCCTGGTGATAGTTAGTCACAGGTGCCGGAACTCCAATTACTCCTCTCCACGACGAACAACTTCAAAATTAGAATAAAATAAACAACCAGGGTAACCGGATGTAAAATCTAAACGTCGCTGTAGTTACTGTATGCAGCGAGCGAGCATTGGATCAGGGTAACAAGCGCCTGGATTCCCCCTGGGAACTAGGGCTGGGAAGTGTTGGAAATGAGGGATTTTATTCTGAAACGACGCTTAGACTGCGAGTATGTCTTGTCGAAGGGGTAAAGCCAGACAAGAGAGACAGGCCTGGGAGGGGGGGAGGGGGAGGGGGAATAATAATAATAAGCCAACATAGAACTTTCGTAGTCAGTCGCTACACACAGACGGAGTTATTAAAGATGGGATCTGAGCACTTATGGACTGAAAGGTGTAATGAGGACGGTCCATCAACTAACTAGCTGACATTACTGCGGATGATAGATTACATTACCGGCGTCATATAGAGTATATCAACCACCGAATTCTAACTGGTCTATAAATATCATGTCTAGACATGATAATGTACAATGTCATCCAGACATTATCTTGTACAATGACATCCACACATGATCTTGTACAATGACATCCAGACATGACCATGTACAATGACATCCACACAAGACCATGTACAATGACATCCACACATGACTATGTACAATGACATCCACACATGACCATGAACAATGACATCCAGACATGTCCATGTACAATGACATCCAGACATTACCATTTACAATGACATCAAGACATGCTCATGTACAAAGACATCCAGACAATCCCATGTACAATGACATCTACACCTATAACTTGAGATGAATGAGCCTCCCTCCTAATGCAGATTGCACTTGTGCCGAATGGGAATGCAACAGTGGAGTGTACGGTGATGGTGGATGCGCACGTGAGTACTCATTCATCAGCTCTTGTATGTTTTGTACACTCACGTTCATCATGTAGCATGCCACTTAGTCAGTCAGTCAGTCAGTCAGTCAGTCAGTCAGTCAGTCAGTCAGTCAGTCAGTTAGTTAGTTAGTTAGTTAGTTAGTTAATTAGTTAGTTAGTTAGTTGACAGATCATCCTCATTGCACATTGAACCATTCAGTCCATAAGTGCTCGGATCCCCTCCTCAGCAAATCCTGCAGCGTGTAGCGACTAACGACACCAGTTCTGTGTTGGTTTATCAGTCTTCTTTGACTTCCTGCGTAGTGTTCTTGTTTGTCCACTCCTCTTTTAATTTGCTGTTCTGGCAGTCTGGCCATGGTTGTAGATTCACAGTCATCACTTGGTTCTCGCAAAAGTCTTACTTCTTGTAGAGCATTCAGAATGTCAGCCTGGTCCATGGCGCGTCCGCCCTCCACAGTAGCGTTACCTGCGAGCTTGTCAGCCCGCTCATTCCCTTGTACTCCCGCATTCCCTGGCACAAAGATGAAACTAATCTTTGCCAGCCGAGACCGCTCCGGAGACAGCAATTATTCTCTTCGGATCCACCCCATCTCTATCCTTTTGAGCATGTTCATTGAGTCGCTAAGGAAACATGCCCTAGTGAATGTCTGTGTCTCGAGCCATGTTATTGCTTTACTTACTGCCGTGACTTCCATGGTCAGGCTACTTGTGGTTTCAGCTGCTTGCTGAGCACGTCATTTACACATCTCCACCATCACAAGCCGATGAAAGGATCTTGAGCCTTGGCTACTTCCCTCGTCACATGCATGATCATGCCCAGAGTGTCTTGTGTTGACCGTCGTGTTGTTCTGCCTCATAATCCAGGAACCATGCCTGGGGAGGGAGGCAATTTGGTGAAAGAAGGAGTCTCTCCAAGAGCTTGTGATGGGAGTTATCTACTGCATAGGGCTCGTTATACGATGGCGATCTCAATTGCATCTCTTGTATCTCGATTGTATAGAAACATATGACCGTGCATCATGATATATACACAAACCTATTCACATATAAATACGCAAAAACAAACAGAAATTGTCATGGGGACACCTAGACACATATCCACAGACACATCCATTTACTGACACTGTAGTGGCAGCAACAGCAGTCGTAGTAGTAGTAGTAATAGTAGTAGTAGTAGTAGTAGTAGTAGTAGTAGTAGTAGTAGTAGTAGTAGTAGTAGTAGTAGTAGTAGTAGTAGTAGTAGTAGTAGTAGTAGTAGTAGCAGTAGAAGTAGTAGTAGTAGTAATAGTGGTGGTGTCGGTGGTGGTAGTAGTAGTAGTAGTATTAGTGGTGGTGGTGGTGGTGGTGGTGGTGGTTGACGTAGTAGTAGTAGGAGGAATAGGAGGAGGAACATCAGCAGCAGCAACAGCAGCAGCAGCAGCAGCAATAGTAGTAATACAGCTATAGACTTATCTAACGTAGAACAACGTCTAAAGATCATCCAAAACCACCATCATTGACCGAACATATTTATGAAAGCCCACAACCACATTCAATGCCTCAAACATCTTATTTTCTTGTCTATTGTAATTTCTGCAGCTGAAAATCCCTGCAACAGTTCCGTCTCGCCATGTGGCACCAACAGCCACTGCCTCCATACGGGACCAGGTACACATGTGTGTGTCTGTGAGGAAGGCTACGATGACTCGAGCGACGATGGTAGTGGCTCGGACACTGCATCTGACGGCGATTGTGTTACGGATGATCCTTGCCAGATAGACAATGGCGGCTGTGATAGCACACAGGATTGCATACCAATGGGGACAGCCAAGGTACGTGCACTAAAGCAAACGTTAAATCCGCATAGCACAACAACTCCGCTACCATTTCTGTAATAAACACACATGTAGTGTGTGACGCTGTTAGAGTAGAAGAAAGAGGTAGAGACTAGAGGACATAATAGAGGAAACATTGGGCGGCACACTAGAGGACACTCTGAAGGATACACTAGAGGACACACTGGAGGATACATTAGAGGACACAGTAGAGGACACACTGGAGGATACACTAGAGGACACACTCGAGGATACACTAGAGGATACACTGGCGGATACACTTGAGGATACACTGTAGGACACGCTGGAGGATACAGTAGAGGACATACTAGAGGACATAATATAGGACACATTGGGTTTCACACTAGAGGACACTCTGAAGGATACACTATAGGACACACTGGATGATACACTGGAGGATACACTGGAGGATACACTAGATGACACACTCGAGGATACACTAGAGGATACACTGGAGGATACACTGGAGGATACACTCAAGGATACACTAGAGGACACTCTGAAGGATACACTATTTTAATTCCTGAGAATATTGTTAAGATGTCTAGGGGTTTTTATTGATTCTCTGGTCACTGGTTAGAATGCAGGGTGATCAGGGATATTTACCACAAATCCCAGGAGAAAAGAGTTCAATCCTTGAAACAATGGCATCTGTGTGTAGGTTTCCCTTCCCACTTCATCACCCTTTAAATTAACTATAGTGCCAGAAGGATATTGATTGCTCACAACATATAAACAACCACTTGTTGGACACCACATTTACTTGATGTACACAACACTTTTGGACAAACAGTTCAGGTATTAACTCAAGATCTGCAGTTACATATATATATATGTGTAATAAACACTATGCATTTTCAGACAGGCATGGGATTCATTGCATTATTACAATATAGTACCCAGTGACCCCAGAAAAAAAAACAACAATGTTATTACAAACATCACAACAACCACAAATTGGGTCTACTTTCATTTTCCCTCATAATTAAGGCAAATAATGATCAAAGTACATAGAACCCCAACATATAAACATTTAGTTCTGACACCGTTTACAATGTTCTCATTTTAAAAAAATAATGAGCTGGTGTGAAAATACTATACCATCTATATACCATTGAAAAAAAAACTACTGACCTGTTACCTTCAGGAAAAAAAAAACCAACACATAAAGAGCCTTTTGTATTACTAATTAAACTAATTAATAGAGTCATTTTTCTCCTGGTGTGCGGTTAAGGGTTCATCTTTGCTGTCGATTAGATCCTTTTCCCATTATCTGGGTACCGAATTAATGCACTCAGTTATGTTCCTAATATTTATCCACTGGTAATTGGCTGGTGACTATTTTATACTCAATAATCCAGGAATTGAAAAATCACACACCATATATCCCCTCCGTTTGGGGCTAGAATCACGAATATTCTGTTGCCTTAGGCTCGGTGCCCTGTTTGTGAAATTTGGTGCCTCCGGTTGGTCATACTTCAGGAGTTCCACTTAAGCTTTGCAGAAGGTAATTCCCTTTATCATCAGGTCTGATGAAAAGTTGACGTCCATTCAGCTTCTCGGCTTATAATATCCGACTACCAAATTGGCTTACACTAAGGTTTCACCCACCTAGTCGCGAGTCTATAACCCATGGCATTTAGGCTGACATTGGACCGGCAATGAATTAGTCGTTGTTATCTAGTCCAGTGTAGAACTTTAATTGACTGAGAGGCATCTCATGGTAGTATCTGTGACTAGGGCCACAATTGATCTATACCTACATATATCCACAGATGAATAAATCCAGCACAGTAACAGGTTTGCAAACAATTGGATGATTCCTCTTGTTGCTGATGTAGAGGCATTTAGTTGCTTTCCTATGATCTTTTATCTGATGGTGTTCAGGGTTTGGAACCTTGAGGTAATCTGGTTTCGTAGTTATGTTTCAGATGATATTAAGTTTGTACCTTGGTTGTATTGGCTTATGTGGTTCAGTGTCTTCTCCCATTTTGAGTTGGTGTTCATAGCTAGAATTTGGGGTTGCATGGCTGGAACCTTATGTTTGACTGTTGCAGCTGTGAGATGTTCTTTCGAAGACTTATCCATTGTGGATAGTAACTTGGTAATCCAACCAACAGTTGAAGGTTACTCACTGTTGTTAGTTTTAGTAACTTGCTAGAAGGCGTGTCCCAGTTTCACTGACTTGGTTGAATGATGAGGCCATAGGTGATACTTCTTAGAAGTAACGCAAACGATACACTGTTGTCAGTACTCTGATGATCTTCATCTTTGTAGATTATTAGATCTTGAAGTCCATCCTGGATATTCCTACTAAAATAGGACTTAATCACTCACCCAGTCATTTGTCTTCGAATTTATCTGTTGCTCGCTATGGAGCTATTGAGCGCAGCAGTCCATGGGTATTTCTAGATGCAGACTATGGTTAGGACATTCACTTTCTGGCTGTTGTCCCAGGATCCAGGTTCAGTGATATAGTCCCACCACATTCAACCACCACCTGCTTCTCTTCTATAGAAAAGGGATGACAAGAATACAACACGAGCATTAACCTACTGTGTTATGGTAACAGTTTACAACACAATTACAAACACAAATACAAAACAACAAGGGGAGAAGGGGAAAGGAGTGGGTGTCCACGTTCCACTGTCCTTCATTGCTGAGTAGAGCCATTCTGACTCTTAATAGTGAGTAAGGTATTTTCTCACTTTATTTTATGTTCTGTTGTTACTGGGACTATTAGATGAGTGAAGTCATTCTGTCCATCCAATATGTTGATATTGTCTCTCTCATTACTTGAAGAGAATAGCCTATACAGAATCTCTGTGGTTTCTAATGCCGCGTCTTCCTTTCGGCACTATAATCATCATTAGGTCAAGACTATTCAACATTGGCTTCTTAAGTACTGACATACACATGGATTCTTACATCAACATCCTCTAATCCCAAGGTGCAGCATTAAAATGTATATTCCCACAGGAAAAAGTAACAATCAGAACAGAGAAAATTCTCATACCAGAAAAAAACATACATGTACATTTCTCTGATATTAAGTACATGATAATCATACATAATAATTCAATCATACAATTTAATGCCGGAGCCAATGGTTTTGAATTTTCTTCAGGGGTTAATCCATAACTAAAACATATATTGTTTTTCCCCACTGCATACCGCAGATGAGGATAGTAGCCGCTGTGATATATTTTGTCAATGACTGCTATTATTCGGAGGGTATTTATTAGAATAACTTATGCCGCATGGTCCAGCATTCTGAAAATTGCAAGCAATTTATTCACATCAATCTTCGCTTCTGTTTCTACTACGGTGAGGCGATGGGGATTGAATCCTATCCGAACATGCATTTACATCACGCGTTTACTTTAATTGTTCATGAATTTATATTCTCAAACATGGCATTCTCCTGACACTATTTTATGAAATGATTATATGTTGTTCATTACTATGGAGTGGTTATTAATCTGTTAGCAAAAGGATGGTACTCAAATTTAGCACTATATTTCCAAGTTACAGATTATGATGTGGCAAGCATTTTATCCCCTGACTAAGAGTCAGGAATAGGCGTAATCATTTGTATGTCCCCGCATGGATAAAACTTCCTTTCTATAGTACATAGATTATTTGCAGATTTCTAAGCATAAATAGTGAGATATTGTTCACAGTGCCTAGAAGTTATTTTTCATAGGACTATGAAATTGGCAGAAACGAGTTTTCTTCTTTGAAGTATGAATCAGGAGTTTGTTCCTAAATTGAAAAGAGTTTCTGACATGAGAGTTGATACTCTACAGTACACATATTTATAGGTTACTAGCTGACCCGGCCCGGCTTCGCCCAGTCCCTGGTGGTGAGCATCTCATGTAATTCATATAAGTAGTCATATAAGTTCTCGTTCCCGTTACCGACTGTCTGTCTGTCTGTCTGTCTGTCTGTCTGTCTGTCTGTCTGTATGTATGTATGTATGTATGTATGTATGTATGTCTTTCTGTCTGTCTTTCTGTCTGTCTGTCTGTCTGACCCGGCCCGGCATCGCCCAACTCCTGGTGTGGAGCATCTCATTTAATTCATATAAGTAGTCATATAAGCTCCCGTTCCCGTTCCCGACTATCTATCTGTCTGTCTGTCTGTCTATATGTCTGTCCGTCTGTCTGTCTGTCTGTCTGATCCGGCCCGGCTTCGCCCAGCCCCTGATGGCGAGCATCTCATTTAATTCATATAAGTAGTCATATAAGTTCCCGTTCCCGACTGTCTGTCTGTCTGTCTGTCTGTCTGTCTGTCCGTCCCTCCCTCTCTGTCTGTCTGTCTGTCTGCCTGTCTGTCTAATCATTTATTGGTTGCAGTTAGAACAACCTTAGATAAACGAAGACCAACTTACAAAAAGCATTAGAAAGAGCACTTGAAAGATCTTTACATCTTCCCCAAACAATTAACTTGGGTAAATGGAGCGGCGGCAGCAGTATCAGCAGAAGAAGGAAAAGGAGGAGTAGACAATTGCAGCGAAAAGGTGGGTCTGTCTATCTATCTGACCCGGCGTGGCTTCGCCCAGCTCCTGGCGGGTAGCGTCTCATCAAATTCATACAACAAAAAAAGTAACTTAAAAGAATGTCCTTCCATACACCATCCATTATTTTTAATGAAAACTCTTTCTAATCACCTGCATGACTACAGTAACTTCTTAAGCATAAAAAGATGAGTTACAATGTTATGCATTGTGCATTATTTTTATGAAAACTTTGAAAATGCCTTAAAGATTGTATCATTATTTATTATAACTCATATGCCGGTACATAACTGTAGACACAGAGTTTATAAATCTTTGAAAACGATGCCACAATATGACTATAAGGTATACAGAAAAGTTATTCCCCTTGAAATAACTTTTACAGAGTTAGGTCCCCTGAGATATATGAAATTATAATGAAAATTGAAAAATTAAATAATATTGGGTAAGCAGCCGATTTCACACTAAAAATATGACAGTGGGCTGCGCTGGAATGAAAGGAAGGCGTGTAAAAAATTTCATCTCAATCGGATGGGCCGTTCGCGAGCGCATAAAGGACATATGGACATACAGACAGACAGACGGAGATGGCCTTTTATATATATAAGCACTACTAGTGAGATATAAGTTCATAATGCATATACAAGATTTTAACATATGGATTTGAAATTGTAAAACAGGAAAAATTACAGCGTGGCGCCCACATGTGTTTCCTTGATAAACATCTTCCAGCCTGGTTTAAGAGAATTGACTTATTATTCTAACTAACTCTTAATTAAACATACTGGTCTATGTAATACCTAAATACATTTTAATAATGTAGATATAACATACCAATAGTTGAAGAGAATCATGGTTTTAAAGGCAACAATACCTTTTCCCCACACGGGGAAAGAAATCCCACAAGGGAACGCACGTCTGTTTACTTTCTTAGCTTAAACTAAAAATGGCTACACTGGGCCTTTGTCTTACCATCAGTCGACGACTGTTGGCCAGGTACGTAGGCCAAAATAAGGCCAAATTAATTTAGCTACCCTACGGGTTAGTTTTTATCCTATATTCAGTAAGATACTGAAACCGTAGTTGAAAGGGGTTGTTTATTTTTAAGGGAGTCAATAAATAGGAAAGGGTAAGGACGTTTTATTTTATCACACGCCTCCCCCGTTTAAGACATTTATTTCTTTCAGAAAATAAATGGTCATGTAGTACTCTACAATTTCCGTCTTTACATTGACTCACCTAGTATCCATCCCTTATTAATTTCTTGCATTCCTTCCCTATGTTATATAATCAGAGCCACGTCCCTTTTCTTTTAGTCACGACAACTGGCATAACCTTAAAGGATTATTTCTCTTTTAGTGAAAGAGTGTAGCACCCTCACCACTGTTGTCAGCTATTGTTTGAAATATGAGTGGTTATCTGATAATTTGTTACTTTCAAGTACTAGTTTGTCTGCATCAAACCGACTTTTTGAAGCAATTGAAATATCATCATTAAGCTTGCAATAGCCTGACGATACTGTTCATATGAGATCATTTGCTGAATTTCTTTTCCCAATATATTTAGTCTGGCGTTAAGAACTGGAGAAAGTCCTGAGTACTTCTACATGGGTTATTAAGAAACCTAACATCTGCATTTTGCTGATTCTGGGTTTTGTGCGTCCACTCCCCTCAGATTCTTTTCCCAGCAGAAAGTCTCTTCTCTCCTTGTAGTTCATTTATGGTCTACGTGTAACCACTGCTAACTTAAGCATGACTAGTTGGGATATATACCAGCTTGATTCCTCTCTCGTTAGATTATTAATCTTGAGATTATGTTAAAACCGACCATTAATTTTGCGTCTACTGATAGAATATTAAACTCGCCCGTCTTCCTGTAAGTTAGACGTTTGTTTTAACTATAGATCTGATAATTAAAGGAAGCTAAAGATGGTTCCTGTTGAATACATTTTCATCCAACACATCATGTGTTTGGGTTATTAGTCGAGTGATGGGATTTTCCGATCAGTTTTGATAACTACTGATTAGAGTGGTGTCCCTTTCTCTTGCGGGTTTTTTCGGAGAATCTCGTCTAACATTTAAACAAGGTCCAACTTTTCTAGATTTCCGTTCTGAACCGAATTTTCCGGGGAACATGAATCTATAAGAAATGAAGTAATTCTTAGCTTACTTTCTCTGCTTTTCCTTCTAACCTAGATCTATTTTATGCTAGAATCCTTATTAGTAATTCTAACTGATGTGTTTGAGTTTCACTCTGTATTTGTTGCTTTGGTGTTGAATTACGAGCAATTTTGCGTCGCTTGGCTTGCATTGATCGTCGTCTACCTCCCTCCATGTTTTAGGACTATTTTCAATTTAGCAACATACAATGTTATGTAGGTTCAGGCGTACTGTCTCCTACTTGATATAATCAGTTCAGTGAGAAGTTAAAAGCCCCTTTTGATGAATCCTGTTTAGTCTTCAATTCAATCAATTTGTTGGTTCCTTTCCAGTTATGGATGTGGATTACTAGTTTTTGTAAAATTACTATTACATCTGTATATCCCTCTAATACTGGCGTCTCCTGAGTTGTGTCCTCACGATAACAGGTAAGGTACTCTTAATGTTTCTCTCCAGTTTTGTTTTCATCCGTTTAATACATGGAAACTCTGGATTTATTTAGATTGACTAAGGTCTATCTTTGAACTGTTATATAATTTACTAGCTGGATTCCTGATTGAAATTCCTAATCTAGTAAACATCAAGCAATTATTCAGCTATATGATCCAATTTGCTTGGTTTTTACACAGCTATATTCCATTTTTCTAGCATGGGTTCACTGTATAAGTTTTAATCGTTTCCTCTGTCTTTACGTCAAGAGGTTCGACCTATCTATAAACAGCATCTATTTTAGGAGTTGTTTATTTACTTGTTGCTTTTACTGATTCGTATCAGTTATTTAAGCTAATCTCTGTTAGTCTGGATCTGCTTTCACATATTTAATGCTGGCATATCATCCAAGTCAGAACTGAGATGTAGAAATCTGTTTCGTCTTGCGATTGATTTCTGGTTCATCTACCTATTAGTAGGCTTCGAGCATTATCTAGAATTTAGTTACTCGGTTAGTTTTAAAGAAAATACAATTTGAGTCGTGCGCCTCTGTTGTACTACTTTATTTTGCCCTTTTTAATTCTTCCCTTATGAGAAGATTAATGTTAGTTAGGCAATTTATGAACAAACTTTATGTAAGTTAATCGCTAACTAAAAAGTTGTTTCACTCCTCTTTTTGATGAGGACTTCTCATAGTGAACATTTCACTTAATGAGATTAAACTGTAAATTTCAAAGCTAAGGAGCCAATTTCTGAAATGTTTAGTCTCTTACTAGAGACTAGCACATATTTTTTCCGGTATCTCCTGAAGTTCATTTGAAATTCCAATTTATTAAGTTAATTCTTTAATTATACCTTTTACATACCTATACGGTCTGTTTCCGCTACCATTAATAATGGAATCGGGGTGGATAATTTAAAGAAATACCTTATATTCTGTTGGATCTTTAAGTGAGTTGATCAGGCTCCCTTAATTCACCAGATGAATATTTTGGTTGACCCTATTTATTAACCTATGGGCCCTCTGAGATAGTTAATAATAACTACTCATATCACCGGTGGGATAGCATAAGTGTCTATATGGCTTTTCTTCCTAAGTATCCATCAGTTATTCACTTTACTTTACTACCGATGTTGTAGAACATGTTATGTTATATGAAAGAGGATTAAATTAGGGTGCCCCTAAATACTGCAAATTCTTACAATATTCCTTCCCTTCCATTAACTATGTCTACATTTTTGCAAGTGGTGGTTTTGTCCTTACCATTAGTTCATTTACTTTAGTTAATGCTATTTTCCCCTGATTTAATTCATCTCTCAGGTATTATTTACTGTCCTACTGAATCATCATTTGTTGATTAAATTTTTCCCTTTAAAAAAATTAATTGGATTTTTAACTTATCTTTCCTAATTATCTATAAAATTGTCTATCAATCTCTGCTGCCTTGGTAATTTTTCAATATTACATGAATTATACAAGCAGATCAAGCATGAAAATACAATGATAATCAATGACAAAATAGTTAATTAACACATGATTCATATGTAGGAACATAAACCTTATGGATACATAATATAGTAGTGTGTTCATGACTACACCACTTTTAAACCATTTAAAGAGAATACCAGAGTAGCAGTAATTTTCAAACATCAAATGAAAATTACTATGAATTCTAAACATTCACCGAATTACCTATCTTATGTGAGTTTACCATCCCAGAGACCTTACTACTGGAGGTTCATTACTGGACTTAGTTTCCCATCAATAAGATATAAAATATGAGTTTAAAAAAAAATCTCATACCCAACAACCAACTACATGATGCACCTACCAGAATCAAGATATTACATGTGAACAGTTTTGTACCAAAAAAAAAACTATATTTATCTGAGCCATTATGGGTTCATATAACACTTGACTCAGCTCATACTAATGAGTGATTAGGTCTGTTACTAACACTATAACATTCTGAAGTGACTTGGTTTACCTGCGAGAGGTTTTCCCTGAATTCATATACTCACAATAATACACCAATTGTGATGTTTACCATGAGTTTTAATTCACGGACGATGCCCACACATGTGGGATGTGGATTTTAATTCCTGAGAATATTGTTAAGATGTCTAGGTTTTTTTTTTATTGATTCTCTGGTCACTGGTTAGAATGCAGGGTGATCAGAGATATTTACCACAAATCCTAGGAGAAAAGAGTTCAATCCTTGAAACAATGGCATCTGTGTGTAGGTTTCCCTTCCCACTTCATCACCCTTTAAATTAACTATAGTGCCAGAAGGATATTGATTGCTCACAACATATAAACAACCACTTGTTGGACACCACATTTACTTGATGTACACAACACTTTTGGACAAACAGTTCAGGTATTAACTCAAGATCTGCAGTTACATATATATGTGTGTAATAAACACTATGCATTTTAAGGCAGGCATGGGATTCATTGCATTATTACAATATAGTACCCAGTGACCCCAGAAAAAAAAGACAATGTTATTACAAACATCACAACAACCACAAATTGGGTCTACTTTCATTTTCCCTCATAATTAAGGCAAATAATGATCAAAGTACATAGAACCCCAACATATAAACATTTCGTTCTGACACCGTTTACAATGTTCTCATAAAAAAATAATGAGCTAGTGTCAAAATACTATACCATCTATATACCATTGGAAAACAACTACTGACCTGTTACCTTCAGAAAAAAAAAAAAAAACAACACATAAAGAGCCTTTTGTATTACTAATTAAACTAATTAATAGAGCCATTTTTCTCCTGGTGTGCGGTTAAGGGTTCATCTTTGCTGTCGATTATATCCTTTTCCCATTATCTGGGTACCGAATTAATGCACTCAGTTATGTTCCTAATATTTATCCACTGGTAATTGGCTGGTGACTATTTTATACTCCATAATCCAGGAATTGAAAAATCACACACCATATATCCCCTCCGTTTGGGGCTAGAATCACGAATATTCTGTTGCCTTAGGCTAGGTGCCCTGTTTGTGAAATTTAGTGCCTCCGGTTGGTCATACTTCAGGAGTTCCACTTAAGCTTTGCAGAAGGTAATTCCCTTTATCATCAGGTCTGATGAAAAGTTGACGTCCATTCAGCTTCTCGGCTTATAATATCCGACTACCAAATTGGCTTACACTAAGGTTTCACCCACCTAGTCGCGAGTCTATAACCCATGGCATTTAGGCTGACATTGGACCGGCAATGAATTAGTCGTTGTTATCTAGTCCAGTGTAGAACTTTAATTGACTGAGAGGCATCTCATGGTAGTATCTGTGACTAGGGCCACAATTGATCTATACCTACATATATCCACAGATGAATAAATCCAGCACAGTAACAGGTTTGCAAACAATTGGATGATTCCTCTTGTTGCTGATGTAGAGGCATTTAGTTGCTTTCCTATGATCTTTTATCTGATGGTGTTCAGGGTTTGGAACCTTGAGGTAATCTGGTTTCGTAGTTATGTTTCAGATGATATTAAGTTTGTACCTTGGTTGTATTGGCTTATGTGGTTCAGTGTCTTCTCCCATTTTGAGTTGGTGTTCATAGCTAGAACTTGGGGTTGCATGGCTGGAACCTTATGTTTGACTGTTGCATCTGTGAGATGTTCTTTCGAAGACTTATCCATTGTGGATATTAACTTGGTAATCCAACCAACAGTTGAAGGTTACTCACTGTTGTTAGTTTTAGTAACTTGCTGGAAGGAGTGTCCCAGTTTCACTGACTTGGTTGAATGATGAGGCCATAGGTGATACTTCTCAGAAGTAACGCAAACGATACACTGTTGTCAGTACTCTGATGATCTTCATCTTTGTAGATTATTAGATCTTGAAGTCCATCCTGGATATTCCTACTAAAATAGGACTTAATCACTCACCCAGTCATTTGTCTTCGAATTTATCTGTTGCTCGCTATGGAGCTATTGAGAGCAGCAGTCCATGGGTATTTCTAGATGCAGACTATGGTTAGGACATTCACTTTCTGGCTGTTGACCCAGGATCCAGGTTTAGTGATATAGTCCCACCACATTCAACCACCACCTGCTTCTCTTCTATAGAAAAGGGATGACAAGAATACAACACGAGCATTAACCTACTGTGTAATGGTAACAGTTTACAACTCAATTAAAAACACAAATACAAAACAAGGGGAGAAGGGGAAAGGAGTGGGTGTCCACGTTCCACTGTCCCTCATTGCTGAGTAGAGCCATTCTGACTCTTAATAGTGAGTAAGGTATTTTCTCACTTTATTTTATGTTCTGTTGTTACTGGGACTATTAGATGAGTGAAGTCATTCTGTCCATCCAATATGTTGATATTGTCTCTCTCATTACTTGAAGAGAATAGCCTATACAGAATCTCTGTGGTTTCTAATGCCGCGTCTTCCTTTCGGCACTATAATCATCATTAGGTCAAGACTATTCAACATTGGCTTCTTAAGTACTGACATACACATGGATTCTTACATCAACATCCTCTAATCCCAAGGTGCAGCATTAAAATGTATATTCCCACAGGAAAAAGTAACAATCAGAACAGAGAAAATTCTCATACCAGAAAAAAACATACATGTACATTTCTCTGATATTAAGTACATGATAATCGTACATAATAATTTAATCATAAAATTTAATGCCGGAGCCAATGGTTTTGAATTTTCTTCAGGGGTTAATCCATAACTAAAACATATATTGTTTTTCCCCACTGCGTACCGCAGATGAGGATAGTAGCCGCTGTGATATATTTTGTCAATGACTGCTATTATTCGGAGGGTATTTATTAGAATAACTTATGCCGCATGGTCCAGTATTCTGAATATTGCAAGCAATTTATTCACATCAATCTTCGCTTCTGTTTCTACTACGGTGAGGCGATGGGGATTGAATCCTATCCGAACATGCATTTACATCACGCGTTTACTTTAATTGTTCATGAATTTATATTCTCAAACATGGCATTCTCCTAACACTATTTTATGAAATGATTATATGGTCTTCATTACTATGGAGTGGTTATTAATCTGTTAGCAAAAGGATGGTACTCAAATTTAGCACTATATTTCCAAGTTACAGATTATGATGTGGCAAGCATTTTATCCCCTGACTAAGAGTCAGGAATAGGCGTAATCATTTGTATGTCCCCGCATGGATAAAACTTCCTTTCTATAGTACATAGATTATTTGGAGATTTCAAAGCATAAATAGTGAGATATTGTTCACAGTGCCTAGAAGTTATTTTTCATAGGACTATGAAATTGGCAGAAACGAGTTTTCTTCTTTGAAGTATGAATCAGGAGTTTGTTCCTAAATTGAAAAGAGTTTCTGACATGAGAGTTGATACTCTACAGTACACATATTTATAGGTTATAAGCACTACTAGTGAGATATAAGTTCATAATGCCTGTACAAGTTTTTAACATATGGATTTGAAATTGTAAAACAGGAAAAATTACAGCGTGGCGCCCACATGTGTTTCCTTGGTAAACATCTTCCAGCCTGGTTTAAGAGAATTGACTTATTATTCTAACTAACTCTTAATTAAACATATTGGTCTGTGTAATACCTAAATAAATTTTAATAATGTAGATATAACATACCAATAGTTGAAGAGAATCATGGTTTTAAAGGCAACAATACCTTTTCCCCACACGGGAAAAGAAATCCCACAAGGGAACGCACGTCTGTTTACTTTCTTAGCTTGAACTAAAAATGGCTACACTGGGCCTTTGTCTTACCATCAGTCGACGACTGTTGGCCAGGTACGTAGGCCAAAATAAGGCCAAATTAATTTAGCTACCCTACGGGTTAGTTTTTATCCTATATTCAGTAAGATACTTAAACCGTAGTTGAAAGGGGTTGTTTATTTTTAAGGGAGTCAATAAATATGAAAGGGTAAGGACGTTTTATTATATCATAGAGGACATACTAGAGGACATAATATAGGACACATTGGATTGCACACTAGAGGACACTCTGAAGGATACACTATAGGACACACTGGAGGATACACTGGAGGATACACTGGATTATACACTAGAGGACACACTGGAGGATACACTAGAGGACACACTCGAGGATACACTAGAGGATACACTGGAGGATACACTGAAGGATACACTAGAGGACACTCTGAAGGATACACTAGAGGACGCACTGGAGGATACACTGTAGGACACGCTGGAGGATACAGTAGAGGACACACTTGAGGACATACTAGAGGACCCACTGAAGGACAAACTTGAGGACACATTGGAAGACACACTAGAGGACACAGTGGACAACAATGAAAGTTAAAAGATATAGTTTTCGATAATTATGTCTCTCAACTTCTTTTTTTTTCTACTTCTGTGAGCGCCAGACAATGCGTCTATTTATTTATCAGGTCGGTAACCACATATTTAAATTTTTATGTTGTATATTTTGTCACTTAAAGGAAAAAGCTCAACAAATTGGGCTGGTTATCAACCAAGTTAAGACAGAATATATGGTAATTTCAAGAGAAGGAATGGCTAAAAACTCTGGCCACATACAAATCGATAATATGATTATTAAAAGAACGGAAACATGCAAATACCTGGGTACAATCTTCAACTGCTCCAACATAATAAGGGAAGAAATACAAGTTAGAATCGTTTCTGGAAATAAGATTTACTATGCACTACAACATCTGCTAAAATCAAATGCGCTATCTCGTAACACCAAGATCCCAATATACAAAACACTGATCAGACCAGTTGTGCTGTATGGCTCTGAAACCCGGAGTACAACTAAAGGAGACGAAGCCTTGTTACAAACCTTTGAGAACAAAGTCTTAAGACGCATCTTTGGGCCCATTAGAGATACACAAAGTGGAGAGTGGAAAAGAAGAAGCAACAAAGACATTTATGATCTGTTCAAGTCCCCGCTAATCACTGGTATCATGAAGGCTAATAGACTGCAATGGCTGGGGCATATAGAAAGAATGGAAGATAATAGGGAAACAAAACTCGCTTACACTCAGGACATAAATGACCGTAGTCCCCGAGGTAGACCAAGAAGACGGTGGAGAGATAATATACATACAGACCTACAGGCACTTAGAATCAGCGACTGGCAAGTGAAGGTCAACCAGAGAGACGAATGGAGACGTCTTGTATCTGCAGCAAAGAACCTCAATGGCTCGGAATGCTGAGGAAGAAGAAGATAGTTTGTCATCTTAGCTTCATTTCTTTCTTCTACCTCTATGGGCGCCGTTCAATACATTGTCTTTATTTATAAACGGTCTTAGTGGCCTCAAACACCCATCCCAACTCCCCCCCCCCCACTTCATATTTGTAGTTACATAATACGGGTGTCTCTTTTGTGGACTAGAAGCAATTAGATATCATGTTTGTCAGTTACAGAATACGAGTATCATTTCTGTCGACTAGGCACAAATAGGTATTATATTTGTCAGTTACAGAATACTAGTATAATTTCTGTAGACTAGACACAATTAGGTATTTCATATGTAAGTTACAGAATACTAGTATCATTTTTGTAGACTAGACACAATTAGGTATTTCATATGTAAGTTACAGAATATGAGTGTCATTTATGTAGACTAGACACGATTAGGAATCTTATTTATAAGTTACAGAATACGAGTATCATTTCTGTAGACCAGACACAATTAGGTATTTCATATGTAAGTTACAGAATACTAGTATCATTTCTGTAGACTAGACACAATTAGGTATTTCATATGTAGGTTACAGAATACGAGTGTCATTTATGTAGACTAGACACGATAAGGAATCTTATTTATAAATTACAGAATACGAGTATCATTTCTGTAGACTAGACACTATTATGAATCTTATTTATAAGTTACAGAATATGAGTATCATTTCTGTAGACTAGACACGATTAGGAATCTTATTTATAAGTTACAGAATACGAGTATCATTTCTGTAGACTAGACACGATTAGGAATCTTATTTATAAGTTACAGAATACGAGTGTCATTTATGTAGACTAGACACGATTAGGAATCTTATTTATAAGTTACAGAATACGAGTGTCATTTATATAGACTAGACTCGATAAGGAATCTTATTTATAAGTTACAGAATACGAGCATCATTTCTGTAGACTAGGCACTATTAGGAGTCTTATTTATAAGTTACATAATACGAGTATTATTTCTGTAGACTAGGCACTATTAGGTATTTCATATGTAAGTTACAGAATACTAGTATCATTTCTGTAGAATAGACACACTTGGGTATTTCATATGTAATTTACAGAATACGAATATCATTTCTGTAGACTAGGCACTATTAGGTATTTCATATGTAAGTTACAGAATAGGGGTGTGATTTCTGTAGTTGAGGCTGCTTCTTAACGATCCCCGATGGCATGGATCAATTCATGTGTTGACTCCCCTCCGTCCTATGACCACAAGACTGTCAAGAATTTTCTAACGCTGTCTTCCTCTATTCCTCTTTCCACAAATATTTCCGGTTGTCACAACATGTTCCATTTTCTGTCTTCTGATAATGTGGCCAAAAACGATTACCGCCTCTTTCTGATGTTTGTGATAAGTTGTCTCTGGGATTCAGCTTCCCTTAAAACGTCCAGATGGCTCATTTTGGCTGTCCAATTAATTTTCAGCATTCTTCTATTAGTTGATATTAGTTGTTATTAATTGTTATAATAAGAGTATTATTGAACCCGAAATGCTCGACGTTTACATGTTTCTGTTTGCGCTGTTTCCAACAGTGGGAGTGTCGGTGCAAGAAGGGATATGAGCCAGATCGACGATCCACAACTTGCAATCTCAAAGACATGTGCACCCCGGGGTCATGTGGCTATATCGCTCGCTGTGAAACCAGAGAGCCCCTGAAACCCAGGTATACCATTCTACAGTTTTTACAGTGAATAAATCACCAAGAAACCAGAGAGCCCCTGAAACACAAGTAAACCCTTCTACATTTGTTACAATGAATAAATCACCAAGAAACCAGAGAGCCCCTGAAACACAGATATACCCTTCTACATTTGTTACAATGAATAAATCACCAAGAAACCAGAAAGCCCCTGAAACACAGACATACCCTTCTACATTTGTTACAATGAATAAATCACCAAGAAACCAGAAAGCCCCTGAAACACAGATATACCCTTCTACATTTGTTACAATGAATAAATCACCAAGAAACCAGAGAGCCCCTGAAACACAAGTAAACCCTTCTACATTTGTTACAATGAATAAATCACCAAGAAACCGGAAAGCCCCTGAAACACAGATATACCCTTCTACATTTGTTACAATGAATAGATCACCAAGAAACCAGAGAGCCCCTGAAACACAAGTAAACCCTTCTACATTTGTTACAATGAATAAATCACCAAGAAACCAGAAAGCCCCTGAAACACAGATATACCCTTCTACATTTGTTACAATGAATAAATCACCAAGAAACCAGAGAGCCCCTGAAACACAAGTAAACCCTTCTACATATGTTACAATGAATAAATCACCAAGAAACCAGAAAGCCCCTGAAACACAAGTAAACCCTTCTACATTTGTTACAATGAATAAATCACCAAGAAACCAGAAAGCCCCTGAAACACAGATATACCCTTCTACATTTGTTACAATGGATAATTCACCAAGAAACCAGAAAGCCCCTGAAACACAGATATACCCTTCTACATTTGTTACAATGAATAAATCACCAAGAAACCAGAGAGCCCCTGAAACACAGATATACCCTTCTACATTTGTTACAATGAATAAATCACCAAGAAACCAGAAAGCCCCTGAAACACAGATATACCCTTCTACATTTGTTACAATGAATAAATCACCAAGAAACCAGAGAGCCCCTGAAACACAAGTAAACCCTTCTACATTTGTTACAATGAATAAATCACCAAGAAATCAGAAAGCCCCTGAAACACAGATATACCCTTCTACATTTGTTACAATGAATAGATCACCAAGAAACCAGAGAGCCCCTGAAACACAAGTAAACCCTTCTACATTTGTTACAATGAATAAATCACCAAGAAACCAGAAAGCCCCTGAAACACAGATATACCCTTCTACATTTGTTACAATGAATAAATCACCAAGAAACCAGAGAGCCCCTGAAACACAAGTAAACCCTTCTACATTTGTTACAATGAATAAATCACCAAGAAACCAGAGAGCCCCTGAAACACAAGTAAACCCTTCTACATTTGTTACAATGAATAAATCACCAAGAAACCAGAAAGCCCCTGAAACACAGATATACCCTTCTAAATTTGTTACAATGGATAATTCACCAAGAAACCAGAAAGCCCCTGAAACACAGATATACCCTTCTACATTTGTTACAATGAATAAATCACCAAGAAACCAGAGAGCCCCTGAAACACAGATATACCCTTCTACATTTGTTACAATGAATAAATCACCAAGAACTCTTAGAGTCTCTGGAACACAGGTATACCCTTTTACAGATTTTACAATGAATGAATCACCAAGAAACGGGAAGTACAATCAGTAACACGATCACAGTAGCAAAATGGACGTTCTGGCCAAAGCCTTCATCAGGAAACAATCAACAAATACACATCAATACAACTACATTACAAACAACTCGACATGAATATATATCAACATCATCATGTGTCCTGCCAGCTGGCGTAGGCATTCATTTCTCTCCATATATCGCATCTTTGATGTTCTGGGTCAACTCTGCTGATGATATTCCTCCATGCCACCGTCTTAGTTCATCCAGCATCAGTTCTCTTGTTCTGCCCCTGCCTCTCTTCCCTTTGATCTTTCCAGTTGTCACAATGTTTTTCAATGGCTCTTCTCTTCATATAATCAAAGAAAGATGTTTGTCTCTTTCTTATTGTTGTATATAATGTTAAGTTTCATTAACCTCTTTCAGACTATTGTTGCTAGCTACAAGGTATTCGCAACGTTCCTCTTTGATGCCAATGATTACAAGCTTTTCTTAATTTGTTCGTTCCCTTTCCATGCTTTACCATCACAAAAGTGTACAGGATCCTTTTACATATTGTTATGTGTATCAGACTCCGAATATGTTTACAACAATCGATACTCCATGTGTGATGGAATAAATGCCACGTATTTCGCCTTTACTTCCCAGATACTTTTCTGGTACCCATTAAAGTTTGGTCAGCTTGGAAAGCCAGGTCAGTTTAAACGAGCCGCCTCCATGTGGGTTTGAACGTAAGACCACCGGGTCAAAAACCCAGAGTGCCAGCCACTGAGTCACTGCAGCTCCCAAATGAAATCAAAATCATTGCATTCGGGAATTCCCACACGCGATTCATCCCGTTCTGAAGAAGCCAAAGAAGAGTGCCCAAGCTGAGTTGAGCTGAGCTCAATTGAGTTGAGTTGAGATGAGATGAGTTTCGTTAAGTTTAGATGAGTTATGTTAAGTTGAGTAGAGTTGGGTTGGGGTGAGTTGAGATGGGCTGAATTGATTCGAGGTGAGTTGAGTTGAAGTGGGTTGAGATGAGGTGAGTTGAACTGAGTTAAGTTGAGTTAAGATGAGCTGAGCTGTGTTCAGTTCAGTTCAGTTAAGCTGAACTTAGGTGATAGCTGATGAGTTAAGTTGAGCTGAGATGAGTTAAGATGAGAGAGATGAGTTGAGTTAAGATGAGATGAATTAAGTTTATCTCAGTTTAGTTGAGTTTTGATGAGTTAAGTTACGAGTAAGGTAAGTTGAAATGAGTTGAGATAAGTTGAACTAAGTTGATGTGAGTTGGACTGCGCTGAGATGAGTTAAGTTGAGTTGAGATGAGATGAGTTGAGTTGGGCTGAGCTTAGTCGGATTGGGTCAAGTAGCGACATCTCATCACTCGGCACAAATGAGAGAATACATGTCACATTTATGCTTGTGATAGATTGTATTTGAAGTTGCTATTGTCTTCTACAGTTGTGTTTGTGATAGATTGTATCTAAAGTTGTTATTGTCTTCGACAGTTGTGCTTGTGATAGATTATATCTGAAGTTGTTATTATTGTCTTCTAGAGTTGTGTTTATGATAGATTATATCTGAAGTTATTATTGTCTTCAACAGTTGTGTTTGTGATAGATTATATCTGAAGTTGTTATTGTCTTCAACAGTTGTGTTTGTGATAGATTATATCTGAAGTTGGTATTGTCTTCAACAGTTGTGTTTGTGATAGATTATATCTGAAGCTGTTATTGTCTTCAACAGTTGTGTTTGTGATAGATTATATCTGAAGTTGGTATTGTCTTCAACAGTTGTGTTTGTGATAGATTATATCTGAAGTTGGTATTGTCTTCAACAGTTGTGTTTGTGATAGATTATATCTGAAGTTATTATTGTCTTCAACAGTTGTGTTTGTGATAGATTATATCTGAAGTTGGTATTGTCTTCAACAGTTGTGTTTGTGATAGATTATATCTGAAGTTGGTATTGTCTTCAACAGTTGTGTTTGTGATAGATTATATCTGAAGTTATTATTGTCTTCAACAGTTGTGTTTGCCCCGGAAACTATACATGGAATGGCCAGACATGTAGTTCAAATATAATCGAGGTCAGTTGCTATATCTATAGTATTGATTTCAGTGAGCATTTAGTGTGTGTGTGTGAGAGGGGGGGGGGGGTGAGGGGAGGGGGGGGGGAGTCTTTGCGATAATAAATACACTTGAAAGTTTTGTGATAACTTGCAACACTGGTGGGGAATGAGAGCCAGGAAGTCAAAGAAATAATACCTGGATAGGTTGGTCGCATGACATAATAAGGACAAGGAACTCTGGCCACATACAAATAGATAATATGACCATTAAAAGAACGGAAACATACAAATACCTGGGTACGATCTTCAACTGCTCCAACATCATAAGGGAAGAAATACAAACTAGAATCAACTCTGGAAATAAGATATACTATGCACTACAACATCTACTAAAACCAAAGGCGCTATCTCGTAACACCAAAATCACAATATACAAAACACTGATCAGACCAGTTGTGCTGTATGGCTCTGAAACCTGGAGTACAACGAAAGGAGACGAAGCCTTGTTACAAACCTTTGAGAACAAAATTTTAAGACGCATCTTTGGACCCATTAGGGATACACAAAGTGGAGAGTGGAAAAGAAGAAGTAACAAAGACATTTATGATCTGTTTAAGTCCCCGCTAATCACTGGTATCATGAAGGCTAATAGACTACAATGGCTGGGGCATATAGAAAGAATGGAAGATAATAGGGAAACAAAACTCGCTTACACTCAGGAAATAAATGACCGTAGACCCCGAGGTAGACCAAGAAGGCGGTGGAGAGATAATACATGTACAGACCTACAAGCACTTGGAATCAACGACTGGCAAGAGAAGGTCCACCAGAGAGACGAATGGAGACGGATTGTATTTGCAGCAAAGAACCTCAATGGATCGGAACGCTGAAGAAGAAGAAGAACTATTCTGTGTGCCTGACCCCGTCATGAACAGTCTGTCACAGAAGTCACGCCGTTTTGAAACTTCCTACTCCACTCATACACTTGCTGGACTGACAGACATGCATCATATCACTGGACCTTCATTCGCCGATGAATTTCTATAGGTTTTGCCACTTAACTGATCAACAAACGAATAACAGAACGCTGCTCCTTTTTGGTGCAAGTCACAAGTATGGCGGCCATCTTTAAAATGTCCTTATGACGTAACCATGTTAGTCTTCATTATGATGTCACGTGCTGAATACTCTTGACATCCTTAACAACAATACTGACAGGTTGCAAGACAATCATGGCGCGGTTATTGTAATTTCTATCACACTGAAGATTTTAATTTGAATACCCTCGTATATTACATCAGTATGATCTTAATGTCTGCAGGTGCTTGGAGATCTGTCGGCTGGAGATGACAAATTCGTGGGTACACTACAGTACATGTATAATATGACCTCAAGATTTTATGGAACACTGTTGGCAGAGCAAGGGCCGTTCACTATTTTTGTGCCAACGGATAAAGCTTTTAGGTGATCTTATTTATTTTGCTGATTTTAATTATACAGTTATTATCTCGGGAAGAGAGGAAGAGGAAGGCCAAAGAGAAGATGGGTGCAGGATGTGGCAGATCATCTCCAGATGAGTGTATCGGACGCGGGACATCTTGCTTATGACCGATATGTTTTCCAGAGGGTTGTTATGGGAGCGAAGATATGCAAAAGACATAACTAATGAATTAATTGAATACACGAATTAATTAATTAATTAATTAGCGAACGAATGAATGAATGAATGAATGAATGAATGCATATATGCATGAATGAATGAATGAATGAATTGAATACACGAATGAATGAATGAATGAATGAATGATAATATTTGCAACATATTATTCCATCATCATCATCCAGTGTTTTGTCTGCTGGCCTGGTGATCATGACCCTCCACAAATTGCGATCTCCGACAACATGATCAATTTGTATGTTGATTCCTTTCCGTGCCATGACACAATACTGTCAAAATCTTTCTCAGGCTGTCTTCCTCTATCTCTCTTTCTACACATCTTTCCGGTTGTCACAGCATATTCCAGTTTTTGTCTTCTTATAATGTGGGTAAAACAGAATGACTGCTTCTTTCTGATGTTTGTGATAAGCTGTCTTTCCGACTTAGCTTCCCTCAAAATGTCAAGGTTGCTCATTTTGGCTGTCCTATTAATTTTCAGCATTCTTCTATGAAACCACATCTCCGAGGTTTTAATGGATGTTTTTTTTTTCGTCTGTTTATTAATTGACTAAGATTCGCAGACGTATGTTAACACTGGTTCTATGTAACATGCAAGAACTCTTTTTATAACTTTCAAGGACAAGAACTTATTGCACAAAATGTTCTTAATTTGATAGATTGCAGAATTTGCTTGTCCTATTCCATTCTTTATCTCTGTGATGCATCTTCCATTTGATTTTATCCACGTGACATCATATTAGAATTTCTGCACTTGCCCCAAAGTAAAATCCCTGTCAATGTGCACTAAATATCATATGTGGTAAGTGTTCTGGGAATGTCAGCCCGACGAACAACCCTCCTTCGTCACCTCTGGTGGCACGCAGTGTGATGTTACTCTTTGCATCTTCTAAGGGTCCTGGTAACACACGGACAGAATCCTCCCTCGTCACCCCTAGTTGGTTGCAGCGTAATGTTATTTTTTGCCTCCTCAACGGGCCCTGATAATACGCGGACCGAATTCCCATTAGTCGCCCCTCACGCCATGCATGGCGGGTTTTAGTGTTGCTATTCTTTGATTACCCTTAGGGTCATGGTAATACACAGAAGAGAGAGAGAGAGGGTAGAAGAGACTACAGTGCAAAGTTAGTAGAGGAGAACCAACTGGTCGAATCGGGAGAAGGGAAGGAGGGAAATAATGTCTCTAATTAGATCAAGCTGTGCTGAGTATCAAGGCTATGTGGTGGTAACCTATCATCAAACATCCAAAGATCAACATGCATACAAACACAAAGCTGGTAGATTCATCCCAACACTGGGTTATCATGCCAGACATGACTAGTTCTAGAAACGAAGCCGACAAATTACATCATGTGATAATTACTATCCAATACCAGAAGTTTAAGCTGTCTGTTGTTGTGCGAATGGAAGTCAATAAGTAAGTAACAAATGGCTGTAGACAAATAAGTAAATATGATAACAACTTGAAACCAGTTTATTTTTATACATACATTGTCCCTGTATTTCTCAACATAATTTCCACCAACAATCGTGCACTTATCCCATCGTTTTATCTGTCCTCCCAAACCGGCTGCATAGAACTGCGTGCTCTGTTTTCTAAACCACGTTTTCACTTCCCATTCAACTTCGGCGTCATTCGCGAAATGTCTCCCGCCAAGGTGGGTTTTCAGTGGTCCAAAAAGGTGGAAATCGCTAGGGGCTAAGTCGGGGCTGTAAGATGGATGTTCCAGAACTTCCCACCTTAGTTGGTTACCTGAGTTAATCGAGCCGTATGTGGTCTGGCATTGTCATGAAGAAGCAACACTCCTCTAGTCAGCAGACCTGGACGTTTTCTTCGAATTGCATCATGAAGCATCGATAGAACTTCACAGTACGATTCAGAATTCACATTGTCACCTTTCCTCTTTAAATTCTTGCATGAGGCGCTGGACACAGTGAAGGGTCAGAGACTGATAAGAGGGAAATCATCGATGGCTCAGGCGGAGGATACGATCAGACAGGTGTGCATCTTGGAGAACATTAGTCGAGGAGAGGAGTGGGTCAGAGTGCCAGCGGAGCAGTTAGACTTGTGCAGAGTTATAATCACATTGAGCCGGGAGTGCAGGGAGTGGCCAGCAGGGGCCACAGAAGTGGAAATCCAGCAACTGATTCAGGCTAATGCTCGCCCGGGTGATGTGATTATCTACACGGATGGTTCGGTGTCGAGAGGTAGGAGAAGTGCCTGGGGATTCTTAGCAAATGCTAAAGGTCATCGTTTGGTGCAGGAGAGCCTTGCGTATGATATCACAACATCTAGCTTAAGAATGAAGGTGGAGGCGGTCAGTGCAGCTTTCCGCTGGATGTAGAACACGATACATACACACATCGTAATTGTAACTGACTCAGAAAGCATGCTGAGGAAGGTGAGGACAGGCAGACTTCGTGCAGAGTGGCTTGCTTCGCTTCGGTATTCACGGGTGGCAAGCATCACCTGGAGCTTTTCTCCCGGGCATGCCGGTGTGCTGGGGAATGAACACGCGGACAGATTGGCTGGTTCTGCGAAACTTGGTGGAGTATTGATGCATGACAAGGCAGACGTGGTTGCGGCCTTGTGAGAGCACGTGTACACCTCGGAGGAGCAAATGGATCACCATAGTCTGGCAAGAATGAGGCAGCGAGGAGTGACGAGGGGATCTGGCCAACGTGTGACGCTCAGAGGAAAGTCTAGACGGACATATAATCAGATTGCTTCTGGAACTATTGGTGTTGGAACTCTTCGCTGGCTGCTGAGGATGGGGCCGGAGCGCTTATGGAATGCCCCGAATGCTGTGATGTTGGTTCCTAAATCAATCAATCAATCAATCTTCTTGAAATTGGTTAACAGCAATCCTTGACAATCCTAAAAAACGCACAACAGCACGTTGCTCTTTGGTTGTACACTCCGTAAGTACAGTCGCCATTTTGTTTATGCGCTGCTCATGTGCATGAGACCTAGCGCCACCTGACGAACAGGAATATAAAGTTCGATGTTGCTCTCACCTAATGATACCTGTAGAAAACACCAGCTACATTTACCTGCCATCTTAAACAGCATCGTCTGGATCTTTTCTCATGGTCATGCCGGTGTGCTGGGAAATAAACAGGCGGACAGATTGGCTGGCTCTGCAGAACTTGGTGGAGTATTGATACATGACAAGGCAGATGTGGTTGCGGCCTTGTGAGAGCACGTGCACACCTCGGAGGAGCAAATGGATTACCATGGTCTGGCAAGAATGAGACAGCGAGGAGTGACGAGGGGATCTGGCCGACGCTCAACGCTCAGAGGAAAGGCGAGACGGCCTTATAATCAGATTGCTATTGGTACTATTAGTGATGGAACTCTTCGCTGGCTGATGAGGATGGGGGCAGAGCACTTATGGGAATGCCCCGAATGCTGTGATGTCGATTCCTAAATCAATCAATCAATCAAAAACCTGCCATCTTACAGAAATGTGTGACCTACTTATTGCGACTTCTGCCTCTTCATTCTGAAGTCACTGACTAACAAGACATAGAACTACGAAAGCACTACACAGAACACTGAAACATTTCATATCCAATAATTGATCAGTAGGAATGCAAGTCACAGTCATATTCATCCTTAAAATGATATTCCAAAAGAATACATACATATATCCACTTTCACTTTAGCCACAAACTGACTTGTTATGGGCAACGTAGGGCTGTCTATCCCTAATGGTCTCTTCACGGTATATCAGCTCCGAGTAACGCTTTTTTGTGAGTCTTTTCAACTCTTGCGTTAATCTGCGCGTGCATCACGATTAATCCGTGTGCCCTGGTTGACATGACCCCCATTCAGGTATTGTAAAAATATGTGTGTCACCTATGAGTTTAAACATCTCAAGTGGCTTCTGTATTAATTGTAAGTTGGTCAACTATTCGTGTCTGCATATTGACGCCGGAAAAATGACCACTGGGGCTGTGCTAGGTCTCTCATTGATTTTAATCTCTGCCATGTTATTTGCCAAAAAAAAAAAAAAGATGGCAAATGCAACGAGAAGAAGAGTTTTGAAGTGCTACAAAGTACCTGTACTTTTGTACGGATGTGAGACGTGGGCGATGAGCGGATAATTGAAAAACATCTAACGGCAGTGGAAATGTGATTTCTGAGGAAAATGCAAAGAATGCCATGGACAGACAGAAAAACCAACGAGCAAGTGCTACAAGAGGTAAATGAAACCTGTATACTACGAGTAATTAGAGAAATTAGACGTAGGCAATGAACATTTTTTCCACACGTCATAAGAAGAATTAAATTGGAGAATCCGGTGACAATTGGCATGATTAAGGGGAAAAGAACAAAGGGAAGGCAGAGAAGTAAATACCTGGATAGCTTGGCCACGTGCCATGGTCCAGGCAAAAACATGGAGCTGATCCACCACTTGGTGATCATATACAATGGCGAAACACGACCGCCCACGCATACTGGTATGTCACATGATAATGACAGTGTTATAGTCAGTTATTTTTCAGACTTATGTTGTATAGTTGTTGGAGTTGCGATATTCATTGTTTGTTACATTTAATTTCTTCTTTAGTGATGGTAATTGTTGTTAAAACTGAGAATAGAAAAATCGTTTTCATATTCTACACTACTGTCATTTTATTAGCATTGCCTTATGTTGCTTCGGTTTCTGATTTCCTAGAGAAGGGTTCGGCAACACACTGCAAGAACTGTTCACTGACGACATTCAAATGAAGAAAATTCTTCGTCAACACATCGTGATCGGCCGATACACTACTGCAGTGCCCCGTAAACTGTACACTCTACAAGGGTATGAAGCTAGCCTAACTAACACTAACGTGAGTCAATGTTACTGTCTTACAGACAAATATTTCTTGTTTTATTGTTGTTTTATTATGCAGTAGAAAAATAGTTAAAATAGTTAATGCGACAAATTTTGTTTTAATGTGAAGTAGAAAACATTGTAGAAATAGAGTCAATGCGACGAATGTTGGTTTATTATGCAGTAGAACAATGGTATAAAAAGGGTCAATGCGACAAATGTTGGTTTATTATGCAGTAGAACAACGGTAGAAAAAGAGTCAATGCGACAAATGTTGGTTTATTATGCAGTAGAACAATGGTAGAAAAAAAGTCAATGCGACAAATGTTGGTTTATTATGCAGTAGAAAAACGGTAGAAAAAGAGTCAATGCGACAAATGTTGATTTATTATGCAGTAGAACAACTGTAGAAAAATAATCAATACGACAAATGTTGGTTTATTATGCAGTAGAACAATGGTAGAAAAAGAGTCAATGCGACAAATGTTGGTTTATTATGCAGTAGAACAACTGTAGAAAAATAATCAATACGACAAATGCTGGTTTATTATGCAGTAGAACAATGGTAGAAAAAGAGTCAATGCGACAAATGTTGGTTTATTATGCAATAGAAAATCAATCAATCAATCATGTGCCACGCTGGAAAGCGGGGGCGGTCATGAATCGTAATTTCACTCGATCACCAGAGTCGTGGATCAGCTCAGTGTTCCTGTCTCGTCCAAGCCATGTGGCCAAGCCATCCAGGTATTTTCCTCTCGGTCTTCCTCTTGGTTTGTTCCCTTCAATCTTGCCAGTTGTCACTAAGTTCTCCAATCCATTTCTTCTCATAACATGTCCAAAAAAATTTAACTGTCTACGACTAACGTCTCTAATCAATTTACGATCTTCATTTGTATCTTGAAGGACTTTTTCATTGGTTTTTCTGTCTGTCCATGGTATTCTTTGCATTTTCCTCAGAAACCACATTTCTGTAGCCATCAAATGTTTTTCAGCTTGACTGCACATTGTCCAAGTTTCACATCCATACAAAAGACCAGGCTCTCTGTACCCCGTCAACACTCTTTTTCTCGTTTCAATTGGCATCTTTTTATTGGTCAGAATGCAGTAGAACAACGGTAGAAAAATAATCAATACAACAAATGTTGGATTATTATGTAGTAGAAACAGAGTGCACCAAATTATAGGGACCATTTAGGTTTGGGTGAATGTGTAAGTTAAAATGCTCCTTTTCACGCATGAGTCATTGTGAATATAATTTTCGACTAATGGACAATCGAAGGGCGCTTGGGCAATGTTACATTGTCAGCTTTCCAGAAATGTGACCGTTACTCATATCAGAATGGCGAAAAGTTTACGGACACAGTTCATAATCCTGCATATCGCGTTCGAAACACAGCTGTGGTCGATTTGGCAACAGACCGCGTTGCGTTGTTTTTTTACGAAATGGTATGGGTGCCGGTCGTTCAGAAACAATGGCCAACTACTGAACGTAAACTTGCCAAGAGATCACAAGCAGCCACAAATGCTGGGGTTGACTACGACGTCCTGTAAAAGGATATGCAACTAACTTTAGTTTATATTAGGGTGGGTCATACATTTCGAATACATCCACGCGCTTTCTGTCATCTATTTTGAACATCTTTCCATACTATATATTTACCCCACTCGGACAACAGGATTATGACAGCCTATGTTCCAAGCCTCACGATAGATGGTGGAAGCGTCAACAGAGAGAACAAACTAAAGTATCTGGGAATCACATTTGACAGGAGCCTGTCCTTCAAGGATCATGTGGAGACGGTTGTGACAAGATCTCAAAATGGATTCAACGCACTTAAAACTATGACTGCAATGGACACAGAACAGAGAATGCTTTTCACACTATACCAGCAATTGATCCTCTCAGCGATTGATTATGGACTAGGACTGCTCACTGTCTCAAAGAGTCAGCTGGTGAAATTAGAGCGCATACAGAATGAAACTATGCGGGTCATTCTGGGATGCATCAGAGACACCCCTGTTGTGTGTATGCGTTACATCCTTGGTCTGCCGACTGTTGCTGGTAGGCTCAAGGTGATGCAGGCGAAGGCATACCTCAGAGTAGCTGCTGATACAGATCACCCGTTGCACGAGGCGCTGGACGCAGTTTTGGGTCAGCGACTGATAAGAGGGAAATCATGGATGGCTCAGGTGGAGGATACAATCAGACAGGTATGCATCTTGGAGAACATTAACCGAAGAGAGGAGTAGGTCAGAGTGCCAGCGGAGCAGTCATACTTGTGCAGAGTTATAATCACATTGAGCCGGGAGTGCAGAGTAGAAGCCAGCAGGGGCCACGGAAGTGGAAATCCAGTAACTAATTCAGGATAATGGTCGCCCGAGTGATGTGATTATTTAGACAGATGGTTCGGTGTTGAGAGGTAGTAGAAGTGCCTGGAGGTTCTTGACAAATGCGAATTGCCGACGTTTGGTGCAGTGGCGTCACTGGGGTTGCTTTCACCCAGTGCGGTAAACTCTTGGTGTCACCCCTCTAGACTTTCACCATGGTCTTCTTCCGAGTGTTCCTGTACCATATATAATCGCATATAGTAATGTTTGTAAAATAAGTCAAAAAGTTAATAAGGACATAAGAAAGAAAACAAATTGAACAATATAACTTCAATACTTCAGGTAAAACATAAATAAAGAACTTCGACAAACTCGGACTAAGTTAAATTTTTGTTATGTAACATTAAAATTTCTAAAATTAACAATGAACGGTTATGAAACCCGACTAGACAGAGCTATGTCTGCTTTGTCAAATTTGCAATTTTTTTATTTTGGTGTCACCCCTTGATGGTGTCACCCGGTGCGGCCCGCACCCCCCGCACCCCCCAAGTGACGCCACTGTTGGTGCAGGAGAGCCTGGCATATGATACCACAACATCTAGCTTAAGAATGGAGGTGGAGGCAGTCAGTGCAGCTTTCCGCTGGATGGAGAATACGATTCACACACACATCGTGATTGTAACTGACTCAGAAAGCATGCTGACTAGGGTGAGGACAGGCAAGCTTCGTGCAGAGTGGCTTGCTTCGCTTCGGAAGTCACGAGTGGCAAGCATCGTCTGGATCTTTTTTTTTCCGGGGCATGCTAGTGTGCTGGGGAATGAACAGGCAGACAGATTGGCTGGCTCTGCAAACCTTGGTGGAGTATTGATGCATGATAAGGCAGGCGTGATTACGGCCTTGTGGGAGCACGTGTACACCTCGGAGGAACAAATGGATCCCCATGGTCTGGCAAGAATTCGACAGCGAGGAGTGACGAGGGGATCTGGCCGATGCTCGACTCTTAGAGGAAAGGCGAGACGGACATATAATCAGATTGCTACTGGTACTATTGGGGTTGGAACCCTTCGCTGGCTTCTGCGGACGGGGACGGAGCGCTTATGGGAATGCCCCGAATGCTGTGATGTCGGTTCCTAAATTAATCAATCAATCAAACTCACTTTCTGAATATTCGGGATATCCTGGCTACCACACCTCCCACCCTCTCTCTCTTAAGGTAATATCTGACCCTTTACAATGCACCTTGATCAAGCTCCTCTCCTTTTCAGATGTAACCCAATCCACCCGACTCCCGCCCAACCGCACATCTTCCAGCTGCCACGTATACAACAGGTGCCGTGCGGGTTCACCCTTCCTATCTGTGAAACCTCTTGGTTACATATCATATTCACGTCATGCTTCTTGCTTACTGTTATTTCATAGATGTTCATAATAGTATGCTTTAATGTTGTTACTTTGATATTATCTCCGTTGTTGTTTTCCTCTGTGTGCCTGTATTGTTTTGGTTTATTTCTTGTTGTTAGTTGCCGAGGAAGGTTTGCTACCGCAATGTCCTCTTGTTTGTTTCTTCTTCCTCTGTTATGTTGTAATTTTGTAATTTTTTTTTTTTGGAGAGGGAGGAGGGAGTGGGGGCGGGGGGGGGGGGGGGGGCAATTGTAAAGTTTTAAAATTGACATACCATACCCTTGCGTTTTCCATGTGTATAAATTTATCTTGCTTCGGCGGAGTAAGGGGGGGGGGGGAGAAAGGTGGCGGTGGTAGTGTCACCAGCGAAGTTTCTATCATCCGGCTGTTCTATCAGAGTCCATTGAATGTCATTTCATATGCCAGTTACCGTTGTCGGTGTAATTAATCTAATGACCCCATTTTATTTTCTTATTCAGGAATTCAATCGAAAAGTGAGCCTTTATTATGTTCAAAGTTCTAACAACAGCATGAAGGCATCTGTAATTACAGCAGGTGATATTGTTGCGTCCAATGGACTCATTCATATAATCAATTATGTCCAGGGAAGACCAGATAATCAATTTGCTAACGCGGTAAGAACACCAGCTTTGAAACATCGTTGACCAAAACAAAATATATTTACTACACATTACCTTCGTCGGTGTATGAAATGTGAGCTGTGATCACATTGAAGCGTGTACAGTACAGACATTACTGCGAGAGGCACGCTTTGACGGTGGCAGGAGAGAAATGTCTCTCCTAAAAACGTCATCATCATGATATGGCACGCTGAGCAGTACCAGCGATCACAATCCTTCTCTGCCATCTGTTTTCAGTGTTCTTGATAAATATGACCCGTGATAATTTTCAGCGACGATGTCTATCCCTATCATTATCGATCTTCCCAATTGTCACAACGCTTTACACTTTAGTATGTGTGTCTGTCTGCCTGAATATCTCATACCATGGTAATATGCATTTTTTATGTTCACAACTTTCATTTGTCGATGTGAATGCAACGTCTAAAATTGGTAGTTGATATATTAAAGATGAGTGATTGGAACGGCCGATTTGAAAATAAAGTTCGTTTGTTCGTCCGTTCGTCCGTTCGTTCCCCCAAACATTATCGATCTTCCAAACTATCACAACATTCTCTACAACTAGAATTGTCTCCCCGTAACATTCTCGATCTTTCCAATTATCACAATATTCTCCACATCCAGAAATATCTCCCCTTAACATTATCTGTGTTCTCAACAGTCAAATATCATGTGTCTCTCCGTGCTATTCTGTACGTCTCTGTGTCTCTCCGTGCTATTATGTATATCTCTGTGTCTCTCCGTGCTATTATGTATATCTATGTATCTCTCCGTGCTATTATGTATATCTCTGTATCTCTCCGTGCTATTATGTATATCTCTGTGTCTCTCCGTGCTATTCTGTACGTCTCTGTGTCTCTCCGTGCTATTATGTATATCTCTGTGTCTCTCCATGCTATTATGTATATCTATGTATCTCTCCGTGCTATTATGTATAAATATGTTCTCTCAGTGCTATGCTGTATAGCTCTTTGTCTCTAAATTATATTCTGTATATCTATTGGTCTCTGCATGCTATTATGTTTATATATGTGTTTCTACATGCTATTATGTTTATATATGTGTCTCGCTATGCTATTATGTTTATATATGTGTCTCGCTATGCTATTATGTTTATATATGTGTCTCTCCATGCTATTATGTTTATATATGTGTCTCCCCATGTTATTATGATTATATATGTGTCTCTCCGTGATATTATGCTCATATGTGTGTCCCTTCGTGCTATTATGTTTATAAATGTGTCTCTTCGTGCTATAATGTATATCTTTGTGTCTCTCCATTATATTCTGTTTATATGTGTGCCTCTCCGTGATGTTATATGTGTGTGTGTGTGTGTGTGTGTGGGTGTGTGTGCGTGCGTGCGTGTGTGTGTGTGTGTGTGTGTGTGTGTGTGTGCTGTTGTACAGGCAGAGCAGAGATAGGGAAAGTTTGGCTGCAGATTTACAGGTGGCAGTAGACAGGGTGACGGAGTGGTGCAGGGACGCAGGGGCCGTTATAATCCCAGACAAGGCATCAGTTGTGTGGTACTCCCTGGATAACCGGATCGTCAAGGCAGACGTCCCAGGTATTATGTTGAATGGATGTCCTCTTAGTCGAGAGAATAAATTGAAGCACTTGGGTATCACCTTTGACAGGCGTTTGTCTTTTAAGGATCATGTGGAGGCTTTGGTGGTGAAGGCTGGTAGGGAACTTTATGCTTTGAGGGCGATGGCAGCAACCGGGGCAGAGCAGGGGATGCTTTACATCAGGGGTGGCTAACACGAGGCATGCTTGTTTACTTTAATTAACACGCGCGCGCACACGCGCGCGCGCACACACACACACACACACACACACACACACACACACATTAGTTATGCGGCCCGGCAGGAAATATTATTTCTGAAATTTGGCCCGCCTGCTGAAAAGGATTGCCACCCGTGCTGTACATGTTCTCGCATCAGTGAATAGTTTATGTCATTGAGTATGGTTTGGGGCTCCTGGAAGTATCAAAGAGCCAGCTTGAAAGGTTGGAGCGCATACAGAATGCTGCCATGCGGTTAATCCTGGGATACACAAACGACACACCAATTATATGCATGAGGTATATCCTGGCGCTACCAACAAGGGCGGATATGTATATGGTCCTTCAGGGCAAATGGTAACTGAGAGTTGCTGCAGGTAGGAATCACCCCGTGCATGCGGCCATGGATATGGTCAAGCGTCATAGGCTAAGACGAGGCAGGTCCTGGATGGCACAAGCAAAAATATCTACACGTCAGGTGTGTGATCTAGAGACCATCAATCGTGAAAAAGAGTGGGTTGACGTATCGGCAGACATGACGGACTGGTACAAATGTAATAGTAACACTGGGTCGTCAGTGCAGAATGGGGAGCGGACCGATTTAAAAAGTCGACTAAAAGTCGACAGGGTCGACTTCATTGCACCGGGTTTTATCCCACATGGCTAGGTCTCTTTCCACAGCGCGGAAAGCGTCGTATAAAGCACGAACTCCGTAGCTCTAGCGACGACCCACAGAAGTCTCCGAATAATTTAACTCGTGAACCGAAGAACGGGGCCCGGAATCGAACCCACAACCTTCGGAGCCCGAGTCAAACGGCTTGACCACTTCGCCACGGAGACTCCCATCGGGGGTAGCGGGCCGCACAGAGTTTGCCGTGCAACAACTGATCCAGAGTAATACACATAAAGGTGACATTGTGATCTATACTGATGAGTCACTGGTGAGGAACAGACGGAGTGGTTGGGTTTCATTGCGAAGGCTAATGGATGATTCTTGGAGAAGGAGAGTATTGCATATGAGGCTACGACCTCCAGCATGAGAATGGAGGTGGAAGCAGTAATAGCGGCATTCCGTTGGTTAGAGGAGACCACTGCAACACACATTGTCTTCATTAGGGACTCAAGGTGTATGCTTAGTAAAGTGGAGAATGTTTCGTGTGGAATGGCTCATCTCGCTTCAGAGGTCACAGAATTGTATGGATTTTTTGCCCTGGCCATGCGGGAGTGCGGGAGGAATAAACAGGCTGATAGGCTGGCAGGAAATGAACCTCTTGGTGATCGATTACCTATGGACAAGGAGAGGTAGTTGTGCGCCTGTGGGACCAGGTGATGAAGGTGGAGAAACAGATTGAGAACCTGTATATGGAAAGGATGAAATTGTGAGGGACTGGCAGGGGTTCTGTTGGAATCTCAAAACTAAGAGGGAAAACCAGGAGAACTTTCAAACAGTTAGCGGTGAGAACGATTAGTAGTGTAACTCTTCGCTGGCTGCTGAACGAGGGGACGATGTAGGTTCTTAGCTCAACTCAACTCAACTCTTTATGCTATCTTTATATGAATGTATCTCTCTATATTATTACGTATAAATATTGCCTCTCCGTGCTATGCTGTACATATATGTGTCTCTCCGTTAATTTCTGTATATCTGTGTGTTTCTTCATGTTATTATGTATATATCTGTGTCTTTTCATGCTATTATGTTTACATATGTGTATCTTCGTGCTAGGCAGTGTATCTCTGTATCTCTCCATGCTAGTAAGCATAAATAAGTGTCTCTCGGTAATATTATGTATTTATCTGTGTCTCTTCATGCTATTATGTATAAATATGTGTATCTCCGTGCTATGCTGTATATCTATGTGTCTCTCCGTTATATTCTGTATATTCATGTGTCTCTCCACGCTATTATATATATCTTTATTTCTCTCCGTGCTATTCTGTATATTTCTATGTCTCTTCGTGCTATTCTGTAAATCTTTGAGTCTCTTTATGCTATTTCAAAGATCTCTGAGTCTCTCTGTCCTATGCATAGATCTCTGAGTCTCTCCGTGCTATTCTGTAAATCTCGGAGTCTCTCCACACTATTATGTAAATCTCTGAGTCTCTGCGCGCTATTCTGTAAATCTCTGAGTCTCTCCATGCTAACCGGCAGATCTCCGAGTCTCTCCATGCTATTCTGTAGATCTCAGGGTCTCTCTGTGCTATTCTGTAGATCTCCTAGTCTCTCTGTGCTATTCTGTAAATCCTCGAGTCTCTCTGTGCTATTATGTAGATCTACGAGTCTGTCTGTGCTATTCTGTAGATCTCCGAGTCTCTATGTGCTATTCTGTAGATCTCCGAGTCTCTCCATGCTATTCTGTAGATCTCCGAGTCTCTCCGTGCTATTCTGCATGTCTGTTAACAGATAAACAGTCGCCATCTTCTACCTGCAGGAAACTGCCATGGACCTCATCAATCGTCACCAAGATTATAAGGCGATGGCTTCTCTGATTTGGGTACGTATTCCTTAATTTTCTCTTCTCTATTTTGTGCATTTCGATAATAAATACAAAACGTTATACTTTTAGATGTTCCAGTGAAAATTATTCAAAGATTGAGATAGTATCGCAAACTGTACCTACGAACTTTTGCTTCACCATACCACAATTTATTACTTGATTCCCGTAAGTGAAACACAATTTATGCCTTTCCCTTCTCTTTATCAGTACTCAGAGGTTCAAGATTTTATTTATAAAACATGCTAAATGAGTTGGGTCTTTCCTTTCTATTCATTGTTTATGTAGCTTTCAGAACTTGACCCTTGTCCTATCCACCGCAATACCAGAGCAATTATGAAAGCCTCCTTGGATGGCAGGGAATGCCCATGGTCTGCCCCTGCCTTCTCTTGGGGGATGACGGTTATGTCTCCGGCTGATCTGAATGGACCAGCTGGGATGGGGATGACACCAAAACAGTGAGACTTGACCGTCCTCGAAAACACATGGAAGGTTAACCCGGTCAACAAATACCCGCAGAAGTCGGATGTGTCGACCGAAAGGTGCACATATCGCAGCTCTGCTGTAAAGAGACAACGCAATTACGTCCCAAAAATATTCTGGATGAACGCAGAAGAAGAAGAAGAAGAAGAAGAAGGAGGAGGAAGAGGAGGAGGAGGAGGAGAAGGAGGAGGAGGATGAGGAGGAGTCCAGTCTACACCTATCTCATACATGAACTATGCCAACTCTGTTCCAAGCTGGCAGGCTTCAATTCAGAAATCAATGATAGTTGTCATCTATTGGATCTCTTCCCCAGGGCATGCCTGTGTGTTGGGACACGAGCAAGCGGACAGATTGGCTGGATGTGCACGCTGGATGAGGTCCTGGTGCACGATAAGGCAGATGTGGTCAAGGACCTTTGAAATGTTTGTATAGTGTGGGAGAACAGCCTCTACATCATTGTTAGGAGAGAGTAGTGCAGCAGTGAGTGATTAGAGGATCTGGCCGATATTCAGTTTTCCGAGGAAAGGCCACACTTAGTGACTTACATATAATCATATTGCCACTGGTACATTCGTATTAGGACTCTTCACTGGTTGTTGAAGATGAGGACGGAGTGTTTATGGGAATGGCCCGAATGCCATGACGTCGGTTCTTGCCTCAACTCATCCTCTGAGCTTTCTGAAAATGGAGCTAACGAGTGACGGCTATGGTATTTGTGTGACAGCTGTCTGTCAATGAGAAGGATATATCCACTACCAAAGCTACAAGTTCAAAGTGGACCCATGACCTTGATGGGTCAAGGACAGAAGGGTCATTAACGTGGAACGTCCGTTAAGTCGGGGAAACTCTGGGCGTATGCGAGTTTTCTTATCCTTTCGGGGCTCTTCCCAAGCAGGTAGACTCTAACAAGAGTCATTGGTTATTTCCAGGATTATAATAAATGCTAATGCATTTTAAACATAAGAAGAATTATTGTCTATCAAACGCCCCGATGAAGGGTTAATCGTAGAAAAGACGGCATCAGTTAAACCTGCAATGACCGTAATAGAAACAAACAGTAGACGTCGAGTCGAGATTATGTAAACAAACATGGTTTATTGATCATTTAAACAACAAGCACCATATTGGGAAAACCAGTTGAGGAGGGAAATTCATCATTCTAAGTCTATTACAAATTGATTGAGCTATACATGAGCCAAATTTCAATTTTCTCCGCTTACTCCTTCATGGTCAGGCTAAAGACTTATGAGAAGCCTCTCGTATATTAAAAACAATTACATATTTCATACGCATGCGCAAATCGGTGCTAAATGCTCTGATACACGCAGATTGTCTCCTATACTGTAACTACAACTCAAAATACTGACCTAAAATAGTCCATTGATAAAGCATAGATACAATTTGATGGGTGACCTGAATACCAAGAAAACGATCGGATCGCATGGGTTTGCAGGAGATCAAGTGGGAAACACGGACATCGGGGTAATGGACGTAAATGATGAATCATTGGCTAATTTCTTCGCAGAGAATCAGTATATCATAAACGGAAATGTTTTTCCACATAGAACAATACATAAAGTAACACGGTCTTCATCTTATCACACAATAGAACTTTAAAGTGACAGATCTGTATAAAGACGTTAGATAAAGACGCTATATAACCACTAAATACTTCAAACCATGGGTAAATAATTACCAAATGCTATAATACGACATATTGCCTTAACTAGCTTTTAAACTGGCGCTTTTTCCTTGACCACAAGTAGCCTGACTATGCAAGTCATGGCAGTAAGTAAAGCAATAACATGGCTCGAGACACAGACATTCACTGGGGCATGTTTCCTTAGCGACTCAATGAGCATGCTCTGGAAGATAGAGATGGGGTGGATCCGAAGATAGTGGTTGTTATCTCTGGAGCGGTCAAGGCTGGCAAAGATTTGTTTCATTTTCCTGCCACGGCATGCGGGTGTACAGGAAAATGAGCAGACTGACAGGCTTGCAAGGAAGGCTACTGTGGGGCGGGAGGGGGGGGGGGGGTGGAGCGAACGAGCCATGGACCAGGCTGATATACAGAATGCCCTACGAGAAGTAAGTCGTTTGCGAGAACAGCAAGTTAAAAGAGGTGTAGCCAGACAAGAACAGTATGCAGAAAGCCAAAGATGATTAATAAATCAACCCAGAACTGGTGTCGTGAGCCGCTACACGCTGCGAGATTTATGAGGAGGGGATCCGAGCACTTATGAACTGAATTGTTCGATGTGCGGTGAGGATGATTCGTCGACTTTCTAACTAAACTGTAGCTAACAATGAAGATATTGGCCTAGGGTTATTCATTAGTGAATCACAGGAATATGGGGGTATGAGTTGAACGTTTAACTTGACATTTTAATGTACTGCTTTTAATCGTTATTATTTTGCTCCTTTCGAGCGTAGTCCCCACTGGACTAATTTTTAAATGAGGGATACCTTTTATTATTACCAGTGTCCCTCGCCATCAGGCGAACCCACTGTCGTATTTTATTTTATATGGCATGTCGTCCCTGGGGTGAGGGGAATCAACATCGACATCCTTTTACCCCCATATCACTATCTTGAGGATCTCCTTGATTTCTGTCTACAAAACCCCGTCGGTCCCTGGATCCCTCCCTCTTTCTGTCAATACTGTATCAAGCCCCCTCTCATTCTTTTCCCAAAACACACTAAATAACACTGGCTCTAACAAAACAACAATTTAGTTTAATAGAGAAAAGTGTCATGTATGTGCAAATTGTATGAATAGGATGTCTGTCGTATAATCTAGTGTGTATGCAGAATCAGACCGAACAGCCAAGGAGCACAGTCTGCTTCATCATCGTACTGGCCACACCACAACACCATATCAGGGACAGAAAACCTCACTTAAGTGATGTGTCTCTCAGGCCACGTGTCGACTTCTTCAGATAACTCGTGATCACTCCGGATGCTTGGTCTTCAATAGTGGAAGCAGTCCAATATTGATCATCTATCTAGCACACACAGTGTAACTACTCTGTTCATTAAATGTTCTGTGATCAGAGAATCCTACCGATATTGTTAATGTCACTTTGGAAAACCTAAATGTTCGTATGTCACTTTTTGTAAGATTTTCCCAATGTTAACACACAATGTTACTGTTCCAGGTAGTTATATTTACTAGTGTTCCTGGTACAGATGTTATTTACAGTGTCCTGAATTTACTGTGATGTAAACTATCACGTAAGAAACACGCTTATAATCATCATGTCCTGCTCAGCAGAGGCCAGGTTCCTGCAGACCATCTGGGTTATGGACCCAGTGCAAAAGCCTCTCAGTAAACTCTGCCTTCAATACTCGAGCCATCACTTTCTATGACTTTGTTGCTAGCTTCTTGGTAGAATCACATGGAACAATCGAGTGGAACCTGTTGAATAGAGAACACACCTGATGAGAACAACCCAATTCTGACCTTTATTAGGTGAGTGAAGGCCACCGGCCGCACTCAGAAAACATAACAGAGAACCAAATTCTGTCATAAGGCCGAGGAGCTCATCACTTCGGTCTGAGTCATGGTAAGACAAGGAAAGACTAAAGGAAACGGGTAGAAACCCAGCAGATGCCCTACTGGAAGATCCTACCATTTCACATTCCCTCAATCCCCCACAACCATCCTCAATCTCTCTAAATATTATCCCACTACATTGTCCTTAACTCACTGAGTTAAATGATATCTCACACCAGCTAGTTTAAGCTACGCAATAGGCTACTGTTGCCGACGCTCTTATAATACGTTCTATCACCGCATAGTACTGCACTCTATTCCTAAGAATAATCTAAGTTAGATATGTTTAATAGAATACCATACATAGTCTGTAAGGTGTGGAATGCGCCTGGCCCTGCAGCCAGCAGGGTTAGGATCGGCTAGCCTCTCCCAGGAGGGGTGAAGAGCGGAAATTAGTAGCCTGCCGATGACCCGCAGACTACACAAGTCAACCCCCACCTCCACGTGGTGCAGACCGGGCAACCATGACCGCGAGGTCATGGGCTAACGGGGCTATGGCTCGCCATAGGGGATGGACTCCCTGTGGTCAGATTAGTGTCCTAAACCTGCGACTGGCCTAGCAAGCCGGCAGGGGATCTTCATACTGCTCGTAGAAAAACTAAGAAGTATAAACGGACTGATCCAAACGGCAATCGACCCGGCAATGTTAATGGACTACGAGATACATCAGCGATTCAAAAAATAGGCACAATGAACGTCTGTGGTTTCAATAGTAAAGAAGAAGAGCTTATAGAAACAATGGAGGAGAGGAATATTGGTCTGATGGGAATAGCGGACACCAGAACAAAAGGGAAAGGATGCACGGAGCTCCACCGCAGTTACACGTTTGTTTACTCTGGAGTAGAACAGCAAGAAAGGGCAAGACACGGTGTGGGAATAGTCATCGAACCACGGCTAGCAAGAGGAATACTAGAAATAAAATATATATCAGAAAGAATCATAACAGTGAGAATAAAAGAACAAACAATCACAACATGTGTACAGATATACGCACCATGTAATGCAAACAATAATGCGCAAGAATGCGAGGACTTCTACGAAGACATACATGATGTGCTAAATAAAATAGATAAGCAGGACAACATCATAGTTATGGGAGACTTCAATGCAAGACTAGGACATAACAGAGTGGGCATAGAAAAACACCTGGGAGCATTTGGAGATCAGCAAAATGAAAGGAATGATAACGGAAGTAGACTGATAGAGCTTTGCAGCCAACACGACCTCTATATAACAAACACATTCTATAAACATAAAGATTCGCAAGTATATACCTGGTATAAATGGAACAATCTAGATACTAAAAGCCAAATTGATTTTATATTAACAAGAAATAACAGAAAGAGAAATATACTAGATGCAAGAGCAGTGCCCAATTTCAGTTTAAACACAGATCATAAAGCAGTCGTTGCCACAATAAGAACCATTAGAAGAAGAAAACAAAGAGCAGGAAAATACATGCCATGCGAATCAGTAAACTTAAAAAACCTTAAAGACGAGGCAGTAAGGGAAAATTATAAGAAAGAACTAACTGAACTCTTTGTAAAATTACCTACAGAAAGAAAAACAGTGGAAGAAGAATGGGAGATGTTCAAATCAAGCATTTTAAATACTGCAAAAATAACATGCGGAACCACGAAAAAACGCAAAACACGGATACAGAATATAACAAGTTGGTGGAACGCAGAAGTAAAGAAAGCGGTAAAAGAAAAAAAGGAAAAATATAAAAAGTGGTTGAAGAGCAAACAGGAATGTGATTACAGAGAATACAGAATAGCGAGATGACATGTGAGTAGAATAGTAAAGAGGGAAAAACAAAAAGACTGGGAAGAGTATGGAGAAACCCTAAATAAAAACTACAAGGAGGCAACCAGAAACTTCTACAAAAAGATAAGTGCAATGCGAACAAAAACAGATCCTAATAAGATGGAAGCAGTATTTCGAACAACTTCTCAACATCCCATCAGATGTCACAGGAATTCAAGAGACCTACACAGATGTCACTGAGGAACTAGAACCAGACATACTAAAAGAAGAAATTATAGAAGCCATCAGATTAGCCCCATTGAACAAATCACCAGGACAGGATGAAATACCAAATGAACTAATTAAAGCAGCAAGGGAAGTAGGAACAGCTTGGCTACATAGACTATTCAACCATGTTTGGGTAGAACAACAGACACCACGAGACTGGGGAAACGCCATAATTATCCCAATTTGGAAAAACAAAGGCAGCAAAAGAGATTGCACACAATACAGAGGCATTTCACTGTTGAGTCATACTGGGAAAATATTTTGCAAAATTCTTGAAAAAAGATTACGAACTACTTTAGAACCCCATCTAAGCGAAACGCAGCTTGGATTTAGGAAAAACAAAGGATGCACAGACGCCATTTTTGCTTTTAGACAACTTATAGAAAAATCAATTGAATTCAATGAAACACTCTACTTAGCCTTTGTCGACCAAGAAAAGGCATTTGATAGGGTAGATAGAAACAAGCTGTGGGAAATCCTTAAACAGTATGGAGTGAGTACACATCTAACAAACCTATGTAGAAGTTTATACAACAACAGTGAATGCATAGTGAGAGCAACTGGAGGACACTCAGAACCCTTCACCATAAGATCTGGAGTACGACAGGGTTGTGTCCTGTCCCCTCTCTTGTTCATAACATATATAGAAAACATATGTAAAGAAACCAGCCAAGCAGAGACAGCAAGAATACCGCATGACGAGAAAACAGAAGAACCATCTGCAAATCTAACCATTAGAGAACTCCTGTTTGCGGACGACCAAGCACTAATAGCAAAATCAGAAGCTGAATTACAAGACCACACGAATAGTCTAAACGAAATGTGTAGGGAACATAACATGAAAATTAGCACAAGCAAAACAGAGGTAATGACTATAACTAAAGAAGAATAAACAGCAACAATTCACCTAAACGAACATCCCTTGAAACAAGTAAAGAGCTTCAAGTACCTAGGAAGTATAATATCATCAAATGGCAGATCAGAAGACGAGATCGAAAATAGGTGCAATAAGGCAAATCAACTCATTGGACAAATGGCACCAATACTAAAGAACAAACATGTATCAGTAACTACTAAGAAAGCACTTTACAACACAATCTTCCTACCAACTCTGTGCTACCAATGCCAAACCTGGACAATGACAGAAAAAGAGAAAAGAAAAATCACAACAACAGAAATGAGGTTCCTGGGAAGAATACTCAACGTATCAAGAAGAAATAAGATCAGAAATGAAGAAATCAGGACTAAAGTGGGGGTTAAAGCTGCTCTAGATTTTATTAAAAAGCAGCAAGTCAAATGGTTTGGCCATGCAAGTAGGCTACCAGTCAACAGCATGCCACAACAAGCAATGATGTACAGACCAGATGGAAACAGAGGAAGTGGCCGACCACGTAAACGTTGGACGGAGGGAATAACATAATCCATGGGAATGTCGATATACGAAGCCCATAACCGGGCACTCTCACGAAGTTTATACTTCACCTCGACACCGCAAGGTACAAGAGGAACATGATGAGATGAGATGAGAATAGAATACCATATAGTTATTCCTGTTGTAGATGGAGACTATGAAATCACAGACTGGATCGATGTCCGCCTATATACATCAACAATAGACACTATAGTCTCTCTCTATAGAAACAACTAGGAATATTGCACGGGTCCGTAGCGCTTCACAACTTTTGGTCGACTAACCCAAAGTTGTTTATCTCAACCGTATTTATACTCGGTATAAATGACGTCACAAAACTGTCTAGACGCTAGACCGTCAAGAATCTATTTTTCTCTCTCTTTTTTAGACTTAATTGAAACATCCCGCCGTCGATTTCGCTTTCATCTGGGGACCTGTCCCGGCACTTCAGAAAGTCCCGCTAGTCTGTAATCTGGGGAATCATTTCCCCACAACAAAAGATCTAGCCGACTTCTGCCCAGATATTCTGTTTATCACTTCAAAGATTGGCTGCCGCCTGGCAGACGGATGGCGCTATAGTCCCTCCTCGAGCAACAACATATTAAAGAAATGCCGACTGTGTGTAGACATTTGGCGCGACTTTCTGTCATCGATTGAAACCTTCAAGTTTTTAATGTGACACCCACCCCGACTGCTAATGTGTTCCCCATGCTTGATTCATTGTTTAATGCTCACCATATTTGTGAATTCCAATTTGACTCACAAATCGGAATACCAAGCAAAGCCAACACACTAAACTAATGTGCGTATTACACTCCAGATTTGACATTATTTCATCACACATACTTGCTGCATACTTTTCTACAGTTTCATGTCTCTCAGTTTTATGTGTTTTTTGTCCTCATTTCGAAAATAAATAAATGTATTTTATTTGTCGAAGCTAATAGGACTTCATGAGATATTCTCTATGCCAAACACAACTGTGTTCATTAGCAACAATAGCGCTTGGGCAAGGCTGTCTCATGAAGAAAGAAAGTACTTGGTTTCTGATCCAGTAAGTATTGAGATGACTGACAATCCATTATCCGAGAAAGGCAGAGACACTATATATCTCATTTACAAACCATAATGATAGAACATATATTAGTGGTATCAATAATGCTATTAATAAGTTACTTTATTTCATTAATACGTCACTTTATATCATTAATAGGTAACATTGTTCCATTAGCTCAACTTAGATTCAAGTCATTATTTTTTATTGACTCAACTAAGATTCACGTCATTGTTTCTCATTTGCTGAACGTAAATTTGAGTCATTGTTTCTCATTGACTCAACGAAGATTCACGTCATTGTATCCCATTGGCCAACTAAGGTTCACGTCACTGTTTCGCATTGGCTCAACGTAATTTCAGTAATTATTTCTCATTGGCTTAACTAAATTCCAGTCATTGTGTTTAATTGACTCAACTAAGATTCACGTCATTGTTTCGCATTGGCTCAATGTAAATTTCAGTCATTGTTTCTCATTGGCTTAACTAAGATTCACGTCATTGGTTCTCATTGGTTAAACATAGATTCCAGTCATTGTGTCTCATTGGCTCAACATAGATCCAGTCATTGTGTCTCATTGGCTCGAATTTGTTGAAGATGACAGGAGGTTCTGAAATATTCTCTTAGCCAAACACAACAGTGTTCATTAGCGTCAATAGGGCTTGGGCAAGGCTGTCTCATGAAAAAATAGTTCATGCTTGATACAGTAAACATTGAGAGGATTTATTTATTTATATATTTTTCCCGCGTTTCCATCCTGTTTCAGGATATTGCGGACAACATCAGCATCTTTCAGCTGTATGTTGATTCCTAGGTTAGATTACGCTCATCAGCACGCCACGACTTTCTGAGCGACCGGTTCTATACTCTCATAATCACTGGCGCGACTCGAACCGCTTCCAATTCTCGTGCACTCACGTCCACCACGAGAGTATTCGGGGTTACGGAGAAAGCTGCTAACTCCTCGACCAGGGAGACCGGCACACACACACACACACACACACACACACACATATATATATATATATATATATATATATATATATATATATATATATATATATATATATATAATTTACAAACCAGAATGGTTGAATATATATTAATGGGCTATTAACATTTAGTAGATGCGGTTGATTCACCCAGTGAAAAACTAGGGTTAAAATTGAATGGTAAGGAGAAACTTATTATAGTCGTCACTGGGAAGACGGAAATACCACGATGTAATGTACAAGTAAATGGGCATATTCTCAAACAAGGAAATCGGTACAGTTATATCGGAACAGTCATAACATCCGATGGGAAATTCCTTGAAGAGATTAGATCGAGAATTGCCATTGCGAAGGTAGCCTTTTGCAAGATGAAATACATCTCTCTCATCTCATCATGTTCCTCTTGTACCTTGCGGTGTCGAGGTGAAGTATAAACATCGTGAGAGTGCCCGATTATGGGCTTCATATATCGACATTCCCATGGACTCTGCTATTCCCTCCGTCCATCGTTTACGTGGTCGGCCTCTTCCTCTGTTTCCATCTGGTCTGTACATCATTGCTTGTTGTGGTATGCTGTTGATTGGTAACCTACTTGCATGGCCAAACCATTTGACTTGCTGCTTTCTAATAAAATCTAGTGCTGCTATAACCCCCACTTTAGTCCTGATTTATTCATGTCTGATCTTATCTCTGCTTGATACGCTGAGTATTATTCTCAGGAATCTAATTTCTGTTGTTGTGATTTTTCTTTTCTCTTTTTCTGTCATTGTCCAGGTTTGGCATTGGTAACATAGAGTTGGTAGGAAGATTGTGTTGTAAAGTGCTTTCTTAGTAGTTATTGATGCATGTTTGTTCTTTAGTATTGGTGCCATTTGTCCAATGAGTTGATTTGCCTTAATGCACCTATTTTCGATCTCGTCTTCTGATCTGCCATTTGATGATATTATACTTCCTAGGTACTTGCAACTCTTTAATTGTTTCAAGGGATGTTCGTTTAGCTGAATCGTTGTTGTTTGCTCTTCTTTAGTTATAGTCATTACCTCTGTTTTGCTTGTGCTAATTTTCATGTTATGTTCCCTAAACATTTCGTTTAGACTATTCATGTGGTCTTGTAATTCAGCTTCTGATTTTGCTATTAGTGCTTGGTCGTCCGCAAACAGGAGTTCTCTAATGGTTAGATTTGCAGATGGTTCTTCTTCTGTGTTCTCGTCATGCGGTATTCTTGCTGTCTCTGCTTGGCTGGTTTCTTTACATATGTTGTCTATACATGTTATGAACAAGAGAAGGGAGAGGACACAGCCTGAAATACATACTGACCAACAAAAAGATATCAATTGAAACCAGAAAAAGAGTGTTGAAGTGCTACAAAGAGCCTGTACTTTTGTATGGATGTGAAGCATGGAGCATGAGCAGACAAGCTGGAAAAACATCTGATAGCTGTGGAAATGTGGTTTCTGAGGAAAATGCAAAGAATTCCATGGACAGATAAAAAAACCAGTGAACAAGTCCTTCAATAAACAAATGAAGATCGTAAACTGATTAGAGACATTAGACGTAGACAGTCAAAATTTGTTGGGCATGTTATGAGAAGAAATGAATTGGAGAACTTGGTGACAACTAACAAGATCGAAGGGAAGCGACCAAGGGGAAGACCGAGAAGTAAATACCTGGATGGCGTGGCCACGTGGTATGGTCGAGACAGGAACACGAAGCTGATCCACTACTCTGGTGATCGAGTGAGATGGCGAAACATGACCACCCACGCTTATCGGCATGGCACATGATGGATGGATGGATGGTATCATTACTACTATTAATACGTAACTTTGTTTAATTATTACGTCACTATGATTTATTAGTTCAACTTAGTTTCAAGTCATTATGTTTTATTGACTCAACGTAGATTCACGTCATTGTTTCGCATTGGCTCCAAGTAGATTGGAATCATTGTTTCTCATTCGCTCAACGTAGATTCCAGTCATTATTTCTCATTGGTTCAACGTAGATTACAATCATTGTTACTCATTGGCTCAACTAAGATTCACGTCATTGTTTCTCATTGGCTCAACGTAGATTCCTCTCATCGTTTCTCATTGGCTCGGCGGAAATCCCAGTCATGGTTTCTCACTGATTCGACGTAGATTCCAATCATTGTTTCTCATTGACTCCACGTAGATTCCAGCCATTATTTGTCATTGTATCAACGTAGATTCCAGTCATTGTTTCTCATTGGCTCAACTAGGAGTCACTTCATTGTTTCAAATTGGTTCAACGTAAATTCAAGCCATTGTTTCACATTAGCTCAACTAGGAGTCACGTCACTGTTTCCCATTGGCTCAACGGAGATTCCAGTCATTGTTTCTCATTGACTCAACTTAGAGTCACGTCACTGTGTCTATTTGGCTCAACGTAGATTCCAGTCATTGTTTCTCATTGGCTCAACGTAGATTCACGTCATTATTTATCATTTCCTCAACGTAGATTCCAGTCATTGTTTCTCATTGGCTCAACTTAGGTTCACGTTATTGTTTCTCATTGGCTCAACTTAAATTCACGTCATTTTTTCTCATTGGCTTAAATTAGATTCACATCATTGTTTCTCATTGGCTCAACTTAGATTCCAGTCTTTGTTTCTCATTGGCTCAACTTAGATTCCAGTCTTTGTTTCTCATTGGCTCATCGTATATTCCAGTCTTCGTTTCTCATTGGCCCAACTTAGATTTACATAATTTTAGTACTAAAAACATACACATCCATTATCTGAAACAAAGCTATAGACATCACATATCTCAATAACTACCCGCTAGGTTTGAACAGGATACATTACTGGTATACCTGCAACCATGTAAGCAAGATTGTCATCATTGAAGCACCAGAAAATCGAATAAAACTGAGATTTGCGAATGATTTCCTTGCGTATATGCATGGTAGAAACATTACGTTGAACTTCTCATATAATATCTTTATTAAATTATGTTTAAAACCTTTAGACAAGTAATCCCATTTTATATGAATTTACATATTCTTCTAACAATCAGCATAACATCTTGTATTCAAAATGTGGCTTGTACACATTGTGTCCTCTTTTTCTTATAGTCCATGCCTTGTAGCGTTGATGATCGTGCTTTTCCAGTCTTCCGTCCTCGTGCATCCAATCATTTCTGATACCGACGTTCATGTATGCCATCATGTCAAACTGTCCAACATCTTCTCTCTTGGTCAAGTCCTTCCTCCCTTCCCCTACGGCCTTCCCGCTGTGATGATATACTCCAGGTTTCCTCTTATCATGACATGCCCAAACATGTGGACTCTTCATCTGATGCATGTACCCAGTCAACGTCTTTGAAGATATCGTTGCTCCTTCTGTCAGTCCACTGTGCTGTAATCATTCTCCTGCCAATCCACATCTCCGCAGCTGGCACTTAATGTCTCACTTCCAACACCTGATTCACGACAAATCTCCCCCCATGCGATATAATCATCTACAAGGATGGTTCTGTGGTAAGAGGGGGGGGGGGGGGGAGGTACCTGGAGTTTCATAGCGAAGTTTAGCGGACGGTGTTTAGTGCAGGAGATCCTCGCATATGATGCCACGGCATCGAGTTTAAGAATGGGGATGGGGGAAGTCTCATCATCGTCTTGCTGGCTGGAGAAAGGAGAAGCAGAAATGAATATGGGAAAGACATGGGCACAGCTGCGTGGGATGGGTTTTGTTTTTGATGTGTTTTGATACTCTTTCCTTTCTTTTTTCTCTTTCGAGTTAGTCCTAAACAGGACTGGTTATATTGTCTACTCTCTACTCTTCGTGTTCCGTTGCGTCTTATAGGGCTCTGTTATGTACACATTCCAACTCTTTATTATAGCACATTGTTCCAGTTATACCTTTCATGGTGTTGATTGTTACTGTGTGTGTTTCATCCTATGGCTATAAGACTAGATTCTCGTTCTAAAGCTTGTAGAGTTTTGGTATGTTTGTCAGGATGGACGGGAAGAGCTCAGCGTGATATTAAAGAATCATGTCTACCCCGGAGTCATTGATGTTGCTGAACTCATCATTAGGCGGAATATGGAATCGTATGCAAATATCAATGTCAAGGTTATAATTGGGAGATCGGTGAGCACAACAATTTAATGTGTAATGTGTGAAAACAAATGTATCTTTCTATAATGTAAAACACACACACACACACACACACACACACACACACACACACACACACACACACACACACATATATATATATATATATATATATATATATATATATATATATATACTCATACTCACACACACACAAGTTGACATTCTGGTGGCGGCATTATGCACAGTGTGTCTGTGCGGGCTGTTGTTTGTCGAGACTCCTGTCTTTTCCACTTTTCACATTGGGCAGTGGGGAGCGTTTTGTGTGATATTCACTGGCACAGGAACGGAGTATAATGGGGACGACCCGTTGCTGTGAAGTTGGAACTGCGACTAACTAACTAACTAACTAACACAAGTTCACAATTAAATGTATGCATAAAAATGTACACTAAAGAAAACTGACCATAAATAAGTTCATTTATGTTCATTTGGATTCAGCCTTAAAATACATGGTTGCGGTATCGTGGAACACCATTTCATTATATAAGTGTATACAAATTATGACTATAGAAGAAATTTTGTCTCAGGAAGAAAGACATTCTAGCTACAGAAGAAATCCTGGTTATGTAAGCGATTATCACCAAAAAGTAATTTCATTTCATAATGATACATCCTGCCTTGATGTTATTGAGGGATGTCAAGCTTTACCATATTGTCCCTTGTTTTAGTTTCCTTACATTGGTTCATATATTCTGTTTGGGGAATCCTTTGTTGTTTATATATCTCGCAGTCTAGTAAACACAATAGTATATTATTATACTTCCAACATTTACAACAGTGAAGCCTGATCAACTTACTCACACCAAGAGAAACGTTTAAACAGCTTTCATATGCGGTGTCTGAGAAGAATTCTTGGTATTAAGTGGCAAGACAAAATCACAAATACTGAAGTATTGGAGAGATCAGGTTGTGTGACGGTTTATTCCATGCTCAGTCTTCGTAGACTTAGATGGATAGGACATCTTAGGAGGATGGATGATGGTAGAATACCAAAGGACATCTTTTTGGTGAATTACAGATGGATAAGAGATCTCAGGGTCGGTCTCTACTACGATACAAAGATGTGTGTAAGCGGGACATGACTGATACAGGCGTTGATAATGCACATTGAGAGCAAATCGCCGCTGAACGTGTTGCATGGACTGCAAATATCAGACATGGAATAAAGACAAAGGAGAAAATTATTGCAGATAAGTCACACACCGAGCGTGTGAGGTGTAAGATGGTGCATGTTGGTGAAAATGACCATGTGTGAACGAACATTTACAGCGCGAATTGGCCTTATTAGCCACATTCGCTACCGCCATGGATTGTAGATATTATGCCTGTTTGAAGCACAATGTACCAAACTATCGTCTGTCAAGATGGCAAAGTGCCAGTGATGACCACAGTAAGTTTGGTCTATAGTAAATTTTACCATAGCAGTAGCTATGACCCCTGTGTGACAATGGAAGACATCTGTAAGATAGGTTGCTAAAAATGGAGGTGGAGTCGGTCACACCGGCATTCCGCTGGCTGGAGGACAACCAGCACACACAGGTTGGGTTTGTAACGGACACACAGAGCATGCTGAGAATGGTGAAGATAGTGAACGAACGAACGAGTGAACGAACGAACGAATGAACGAACGATCTTTATTTTCAAAGGGTAATAAATTGGGCACGCAGCCCGTCTTACATTTGGCCCTTCCATTCAATCATCTTTCATTCATCAATTGTGCATGTTACATTCACAAAGGAAAAAAAAAAACATTGTCAAATTCCATATCAAAAATTGATGTTGCGTGCAGAGTGGCATGTTTTAGTTCAAAAATCAAAGATAAGGAACATCGGTTGAATCTTTTCTCCAGGGCACGCTGGTGTGGCGGGAAACAAGCAGGCAGAGAGATTGGCCGGGTCTGCTTAGTGTGATAGTTTATTGGTGCATGATAAGGCAGATGTTGCCCCTCCCTCCACCCCCTTTTTGTGAGATCATGTGTATAACGTGGATGAGTGGGAATGACCAGAGGGTTTGGCCGACATTCAGCTCTCCAAGGAAAGACCAGTTGGGCACATAAACATATTGCAACTGTTACCATTAGTATGTGGACTCTTCGCTGGCTGTTGAAGATGAGGGACAGTCTCGAGTGCTTTGATGTCCGTTCTTGACTCAACTCAAATGAAATAAGCTGCTCTAGAGAACTAAATTTAAAATATACACTGATTGAGCAATGTATCGTAAGAACAACCAGTCTTAAATGTTGAATTAATGTTCCAATATTCTGAAATAAAAACACGCAGGAATGTATTGGCTACACAACAGAATATAACAATGGTGTAACACCCCACAATAGGGAATAACAATAGTACTGCATTGGACCGTTGAACTGGCAATTGTATAACATTTTTTTTTTTTAGCATATCCTTTACAGGACTTAGCTGTCAACACCAGCATCTTTCAGCTGTATGTTGATCTCTTGGCAAGATTACGCTCTGTAGTTTGCCATTGCTTTCTGAGCGGCCGGCTCAGTATCCCGCAAGTCACGAGCGGGGGTCGAACCGCCTTAGCTCTCGCTCCGCTACGAGACTCTGCGTGATAAACGGGATTACAGAGAGAAAGTGTTGTAACCCCACAGACAGAGAGACCGGCTGTATAACATTACACAATGGAAAAAGCAATAGCATAACATTACAGAATGAGAAATAGCAATAGTATACCATTACATTATGGGAAGTGGCAATAGTATAACATTACACAAAGGGAAGTGGCAATAGTATAACATTACACAATGGCAAGTGGCAATAGTATAGCATTACACAATGGGAAGTGGCAACAGTATAACATTACACAATGGGGAATTGCAACAGTATAAAATTACATAATGGGAAGTGGCTAAAGTATAACATTACACAACCGGAAATAGCAACATTATAACATTACCTAATGGGAAGAAGCCGGTCTCTCTGGCCGAGGGGTTACAACACTTTCTCCGTAATCCCGTTTATCACGCAGAGTCTCGTAAGCGGGCGAGAGCTGGGAGCGGTTCGTCCCCCGCTGGTGACTTGCGGGATAACTGAGCCGGCCGCTCAGAAAGCAATGGCAAACTACTGAGCGTAATCTTGCCAAGAAATCAACAAACAGTTGAAAGATGCTGCTGTTGACAGCGATGTCCTGTAAAGGATATGCAAAACATTTTTTAATGGGAAGAGGCAATAGTATAACATTACACAATGGGAAGTGGCAATAGTATAACATTACACAATGGGAAGTGGCAACAGTATAACATTACACAATGGGAAGTGGCAACAGTATAATATTACACAACCGAAAATAGCAGCAGTATAACATTACACAATGGGAAGTGGCAATAGTATAACATTACACAATGGGAAGTGGTAATAGTATAACATTACACAATGCGAAGTGGCAATAGTATAACATTACACAATGGGGAATTGCAACAGTAAAACATTACACAATGGGAAATAGCAACAGTATAACATTACACAATGGGAAATAGCAACAGTATAACATTACACAATGGAAAGTGGCAACAGTATAACATTACTCAATGGGAAATGGCAATAGAATAACATTACACAATGGGAAGTGGCAACAGTATAACATTACAGAATAGGAAATGGCAATAGTATAACATTGCACAACCGGAAATAGTAACAGTATAACATTACACAATAGGAAATATAAATAATTTTACGTTACTCAATGGGAAATCAATCAATCAATCAATCATGTGCCATGCCGGAAAGCGTGGGCGGTCATGACTCGCAAGTTTACTCGATCACCAGTGTCGTGGATCCGCTCAGAGGTCCTGTCTCGTCCATGCCATGTGGCCAAGCCATCCAGGTATTTTCCTCTTGGCCTGTTCCCTTAAATCTTGTCAGTTGTCACTAAGTTCTCCAGTCCATTTCTTCTCATAACATGTCCAAAAATTGTTGACTGTCTACGTCTAATTTCTCTAATCAATTTACGATTTTCATTTGTCTCCTGTGGTACTTGGTCATTGGTTTTTCTGTTTGTCCATGGTATTCTTTGCATTTTCCTCAGAAACCACATTTCTGCAGCCATCAGATGTTTTTCAGCTTGACTGCACATTGTCCAAGTTTCACATCCATACAAAAGAACGGGCTCCATGTATTCCCTCAACACTCTTTTTCTCGTTTCAGTTGACATCTTTTTATTGGTCAGAATGTTTTTCATCTTGCTAAAGTCTACTTTCGCCATGGCGATTCTTGTTCTAATCTCTTCAAGGCATCTCCCATCAGATGTTATGACTGTTCCGAGATAATTGTGCCGATTCACTTATTGAAGAATATTCCCATTTACTACTGTATTACATTGTGGTACTTCGTTCTTTCTAGTGACGACCATAACCTGTCTCTTTTTACAATTTAATTACAACCCCAGCTGCTCACTGTGTATAACAACCGCGTCTACTAATTGTTGTAGATCTTGTGCATTGTCTGTAATCAATACTGTATCATCTGCATATCTAATGTTATTAATGTTTCGTCCTCCAACGCTGATTCCATTTATATCTTCTACATTTCTGAAAATATTTTCACTGTATAGGGAAAAAATATCTGGAGACATTACACATCCCTGCCTAACACCTCTCTTAATAGGTTGATATTGTCCCACTTCATTATCAATCCTTATGGCAGCTTGTTGTTTCCAATATATGTTTTTTTTTATAAGTCTAATATCTTTCCCATCAATTTGTAGATCTGCAAGCATATCCACCATGTTGACATGTCTAACTCTATCAAAAGCCTTTGTATAGTCAATAAAGCAAAGATGTATATCCTTGTTTAATTCTATAGCACGTTCAATAACTGTTCGCAGCATATACACAGCATTTATTGTACCCTTTCCTTCTACAAACCCACATTTTTCTTCCCCTATTTCAGGTTGTATTTTCTTCCTCACTCTTTGCATGATAATTCGTATCAAGATCTTTGTGATGTGACTCATTATACTAATTATTCTATGTTGATCACATTCCAAGGTTCCTGATTTCTTTGGGATTGCAATAAATAAAGAGTTACATAATTCAGAAGGTATATCTCCAGTATCATATAATGTGTTCAGCAGTCTGGTGACTTGATCTAGTTAAAATTCTTCTAAAGCTTTAATCATTTCTGTTGTGATGTTATCTGCCCCGGGGGCCTTGCCAGCTTTCATATGCTTAAGAACATTTCGAACCTCCATCTTCAAAATTGGCGGTCCTTCATTATTAAATCTAATATCATACTGTTCGTCTCTGTTATCATTATAAAGGTGTTTCACATAATCTGTCCATACCTGTAGAATCTGATCTTTTTCTATTATGATTTTGCCATCTTTAGTTTTTAGACAGCCTGTTGATTTTCTTGTTCTTTTATTAGTAAGTTCCTGAATTTTTTGTGCACTAATTTGGTATTTTGACTGTTGTGTTGTTTTTCAATTTCTAAGCACTTTTCCTCAAGCCATGCTTCTTTTGCCTCCTTACATAATATTCTGACTTGTCTGTGAATTTCTTCATATTTGGCAGAATTATTTTTGTTAAGTCTTCTTGTTTCCATTAGGTGTAAAATTTCTTCTGTCATCCATTTCTTACGACCCACCTTCTTTAATTTGGAATAGTTGCTTCTTCAGCCAAATTGATTGAATTTTTCAACATTTCCCATTGATCGTCCACATCCTGGAATAATATCTCTAGATCATACAATATATCAAATCTGTTCTGTACTTCTATGTTGAATTTGTTTTGTATTTCCTTGTCTTTACTCAATGTACACAAATCATATTTAGTGTTTCCTGCTATATACTTGACTTTCTTCAACTTTATCCTCTGTGTTCCTGTAAGTAGGCTGTGGTCACTATAACAATCAGCACTGGGAACTGTTTTTTGCTATTGTTAGTGCGTTTCTAAATCTTCTGCTAATCAGAATGTAGTCAATCTGGTTTCTAATCCTGCTATCAGGATTCCTCCATGTCCATAATCTTCTAGGGTGTTGCTTAAACCAGGTGTTTCCTACAATCATTTCCTGTTCTTTTGCCCACTCTACGAGTCTGTATCCTCTTTCATAACCATAGTTTCCTACTGTGTATCTATCACCTTGATTTCCTACTTTTGCATTGAAGTCCCCTATTATGATGTTTATTTCTGAAGGTTTACATTTCTTTAAGGCAGACTCTATGTCATTATAAAATTCCTCTACACTATCTTCACTGGATTCTCCTGTTGGGGCATATACTTGAATAACATTTATGCTAAAAGGTCAGCCACTCAATTTAACTAGTAGAACTCTGTCCGACACGGCTCAATATCCTTAAACAGATTTTGATGTTTTCCGGTCAAGAATAAATGCCACTCCCCTTTGTCGATCTTCACCTCCAGAATAAATAATCTTAAAATCTTCATCTATCTTGATGCCTGCTCCTGTCCATCTCGTTTCGCACATCCCTAAAATATTAATTTTTTCTCTTTCTATTTCTTGTTTTATGTTCTCTAATTTCTCGTCGACGTTTAACGTCCTAACATTCCATGTTGCTAATTTTAATGTCTCTGTCCTTCTCTTGCGATGATCAGTCTTTAAGCGAATCATGACGTACTAGGCATTTTTAAAGAGGTAGTTTGCCGGTGCTTTCCTCTATGGCAGTAACCGTACTGGTCGTCTGACCGCAGCCGTTGTCTCACGAAAAAGATCCTCTGCCTGTCGTCGCGAAACTTGAGACCATAACCAACAAATATCTGTCGGCTGCCCTCAAAGTTTCATCCACCACCTGCCTTCCGTGGCTTCTTTTGAACACTTCCAATAAACGAATACGAAATAACATCACATAATCCACAGGAAAACACTAAGCAGCTTCTCCCCGAAGAATAAACGCGTCACTTCGTCGCCATTTGTACCGGAAGTGTGATGTAATGAATGGGAAATAGCAATAGTTAAAAATTGCACAATGCGAAAAAGCAACGGTATAACATTACGCAATATAAAATAGAAATGGTTAGTATACCATTATATAACTGGACATAGAAATAGTATTTTTTTTTTTTTTTTTTTAATGTTGCTTTCGATCATTTTGAACTTGTGTAATACATACAGATGCTCTTACTTTTAGTAGTTGTCACTACTAGGTAGTGTATTGAACTGATGTGTGCGTGTGAATTAGCTTTCCCTATTACCAGGGTCCCTCGCCATCTGGCGAATGCACTCCCACTTCTGATGCACTTGTAATTTACGTCCCCATATCAAGGACGAGAAATCAACATGTTTGTCCACGTAGGGCTGAACTGCTTACCTCGCTATTAGCACACCGCTAGATTACGAGCGCCGGCTTCGTGGCTTAGAGGTTAGCGACTTTTCTCCGTAATCTCGTATACTCTCGTGGGTAACGTGATGACGGTGAGAATCATCAGTGGTTCGAATCGCATCGGTAACTTACGGGGTATGTGAGCCGGCCCTTCAGAAAGCAATGGCAAACTACTGAGCGTAATCTTACCAAGAAATCAACATACAGCTGAAAGATGCTGGTGTTGACAGCGATGTCCTGTAAAGGATATGAAAAAAAAAAAAACAAGATTACGAGCAAGCGCTCTTATCCATTCAGACCACCCTGCCCTCCTGGAAATAATATAACACTATTCGGAAGAAAATAAAAGTAATATCACACTACGCAATATTAAATAGAAATCTTATAACAAACCACAATAGGGAATAATAGTATAATTTTACACAACAGGAAAGAGAAAAAGAACAGCATTACAGCGTAGATAGTAGAAATAGTTTAACACTACATATCCATAGACTGAAGATGAAATCACAACGTGAATATCACACTTTCCTGAAAGATGTACGTGAACAGCCATTAAATAAAACATCATCTGAAATAATAATAAACGTTACATTACACCAGTTATATCTCGTAAGGTTGAATAGAATATTGCTGATATAAATATCATACAGTTTATGATACCTCTGTAGCAGGCAAATGTCGCAGCCTGCAAAAACATAATGTAATAAACAAGATAGCATATACTGTTCTTATTTATCATTTAGGGTTATTTACAACTCGATGACGATGGCGCCAAAATAACACGATTGCATAAACTCTTATTGTTTGTCACTTAGGGTTATCTACAGCTCGATGATGTTGGTGTCAAAATAACAAAATTACGTAAATTGTTTTTATTTGTCACCTAGGGTTATTTACTACTCGATAACGATAGCGCCAAAATTACAGGATAGTGTAAACTGTAATTTCTGTCACTTAGTGTTATGTACAGCTCGATGATGTTGGTGTCAAAATAACAAGATTACGTAAATTGTTATTATTTGTCACTTAGGGTTATTACAACTCCATGACGATGGCGCCAAAATAACAGGATTGTATAAACTGTTATTATTTGTCACTTAGGGTTATATACAACTCGATGAAGATGGCGCCAAAATCAGCCTGGCTGACATACCGTTCAGAACTGGTCTGTGCCATAGGGTGGACAAAGTGTTGGTTCCATCCTACCTGCAACCACTCAAGAAAGGCAGGTGTGAGGATAATAGCACACGTGTTGTTCAGGTAAGAAAATGTCTGACTCACCTCGCTGTCTTGATAGTCGTGAGAAACGTAACACTAGAAAAGCTATAGCACCAATATCATGTACAAATCAAACAGAGACAGAATGTATATGCCAATTACACCTGCCCAGATGTCTACAGCTTTTAAATGGTTGATGTAAATCAAGGAATATTTAAATCCAGATGTAAATGCAACAACAACAACATCGATAGTCAATGTTATCAAGGCATCTCGTCAGCCAGGGAGACATGTCCGTTATTCGAGAAAATAGTCAACTTCTGACAGCATGATCCCTCTGTCGGCCTGGCTAGTTTACTCCAGAGGAAAGATAACACCAATACATCTGGAACAACATATACTGCAAAGGAACAAGGATAAGCAAAGAAGTGCTCTAACTATATGCCTAACAAAGCTTCCATTCTATACCAGTTGCTGACCAAGGCTAAGGGTCTGTTCTGGCCTGCCATGAATTACAAAGAGCATTAGAAACATCGCATAAATAACCGGAACATCTCCGACCCAACACTTCACTGAGGAAAATTGAGAAAGACGAAGAAGAAAAAGAAGAGAAAGCAGAGGCAATTGTGGTAGCATAAGCAGCAGCAGCAGCGACAGTGGCGGCGGCAGCGGCAGACGAAGAAGAAGAAGATTAGTTATTGCTTGCTTGCTTGTGTTCGCTGGCTGTGAACTCCAGCGTGAAGTCCTGTATGTCGGATGAAGGCATCCTGTTGTCCAACATCAGTGTGATGTCATACAGGAGTATCCGGTGTCCCATGTCTGGCTTGTTGGTGTGCAGACTGGTGGTTCATCTCCATGCAGGCAGATACTTTCCGACTTCGGAGGAAAGACTAGTTATGACATCGATACTGTCTGCCAATATCAATTAAATTAACACTTTCCTATTTACCGCACATCACACAGAGATAGATAAATACTCACACTGATTCATGTGTGTGATAATTTATATCATCGATACTGTCTGTCAATGTCCGTGAAATGAATGTTGTCCTGTCTACTGCATATTACAGACATCTAGATGCTGTGCGGGTTTCTATGGACAAAATTGTCTTGCTTGCCCAGGTGGTGCCAGAAATATTTGCAGTGGAAATGGAAAGGTAAGTATGAATAATGAGGGATTTTAAGGGAGGAATGAGTGTTCTTAAGTGAAGGAGAGAGTGTTTTAATGTGGGGGTAATGAGCGTTATTAAGTAAAGGAATGAGTGTTCTAAAGTGCTTGTTATTCATCGGTGTTCTTAAGTGGAGGAAATCAGTGTACAGAAGTAAAGGTAATTAGTGTACAAAAGTAGTGGTTATCAGTTTACAAAATGGAGGAAACCATTGACAAAAGTAGTGGTAATAAGTGCACAAAGGTAGGGGTAATTAGTGTACAAAAGTAAAGGGAATCGGTGTAAAAAGTAGAGGTAATCGGTGCTCTTAATTGAAAGTAAAAAGTGTACAAAGTAGAAGTAATCAGTTTATAATATTAGAGTTAATCAGTGTTATTAATTGGAAGTAGTGAGTGTACACATGTGGTAGAAATCAGTGTACACAAGTAGATTAATTAGTGTTCTTAATTGGAAGTGATAAGTGTACAACAATGGAGCTAATCAGTGTACAAAAGATGACAACTGTGGAAGAAATCAGTGTACACAAGTAGAGTAATCAGTGTTCTTACTTGGAAGTAATAAGTGTACAACAGTGGCGCTAATCAGTGTACAAAAGAAGACAGCTGTGGAGCTAATCAGTTTACAAAAGAAGACAACGGTGGAGCTAATCAGTGAACAACAGAAGAGGTAATCATTGTTCTTAAATGTAAGTAATAAGTGTACAAAAGGGAGGTGATCAGTTTACAAAGGTAGAGTTAATCATGTACTTAATTGGAAGTAATAAGTGTCCTTAATTGGAATTAGTAGGTGTAAAAAAGTGGATGTAATCAGTGTTCTTAATTGGAAGTAGTAAGTGTACAAAAGTGAATGTAATCAGTGTTCTTAATTGGAAGTAGTAAGTGTACAAAATTGAGGTAATCACTGTACAAAAGTCGAGGTAATCAGTATTCCTAATTGAAGTCATAAATGCACAAAAGTGAAGGTAATCAGTGTTAAAGAGTGGTGGTAATCAGTGTACACAATGGGGGCAATCATTGTACACAATTGGAGGCAATCTGTATACAAATGTCGGGGTAATGAGTGTTACAAGTGACGGCAATCAGTGTTATTAAGTGGAGGCAGTAAGTGTTATGCTTCTTCTTTCTTCTGTTGTCCTTTATCCTCATTTGGGATATAAGTCGTCAAATATTCACGCCAAAATGTCCTATCTATTGCAGTGTCTTGCATCTGCCTCCCGGTTCTTTCTATGCTCTTCAAATCGTTTTTTTCATGGTCTCCTCCGTGTGGTTTTAGCCCACTATTTTTTTTTTTTTTTTTGGTTGTGTGAGTTTCAGATAAGAGAGTGTCTAATTATATTATCTCTACTATTTGCTATTGCACGACTATTTCATTGTTACTTCTCAACATAACCAGTACCAACATCGACACACATATCGAAAATTTGCGGCCGAAAATGGCCGAACTGATAAGAGCTCTACGTAGCGGGTTCAACCCCTACACCGGTCAGTTGGACTAAAATGTTGACTTCTCGTCCCTGACTTGGGGACGTAAAGTATAAGTACCTCAGATGTCGGAGTGGGTTCGCCTGATGGCGAGGGACACTGGTCATAGAGAAAGCTAATCCAGACGCAAAATAGGTCCAGTTCACTAGAAGTAGTAACTGGTATTTGAACTACACTTGGGTTCAAAGGGAGTGAACTCAAAACAAACAAGAACATATCGAAAACGAGACTAAACCATGCATGTTTACATACAACCACTGATAAGAGTGGCACGTTTTGTAGCACTGTGGCTATCCCACTTGCCCACAGCCCCTGTGATCCTTTGTGTGGTGGGTTTCTTTTTCGTTTAACTGGGTGTTCTTATCAACTTAGCCCAAAATGTGAAGTAACTGTGGCCGGCGGGGTATACGTCACATTACCCACTGAGTTCAGATAGCGCTAAAAATACAGGTTTAGAACTGTATAACCAATACGCCTCTTTGTGTTTATATTGACTTTTATAGCTTGTGCAAGGATACCATCTGGACCAGCAACTTTGCCATTCTTCTTTATTTAGTTTCTCAAAGTTGATATCTAGCTTAACTTCTACAGTCGGATATTTAGCACTGGTCTATGTAGACATTCCTCAAAGTATTCAATCCATCTTTTGGTGAGAACCTATCAGTTATATTCAATCCATCTTTTGGTGTCAACCTATCAGTTACCGTTTTTGATCAGTCAAGTTGGTTGATTCGATTGTCCTGTTATTTTCGTTGTGGTTCTCTGAAGGCCTCTGAGGTTTTCTGAAGGTTGTAGAAGAAATAAAATATTATAAGGTTTCATTCTGGAATTAAGAAGAACCAGGTGGTTTGAGGATGGAAATGATTATAGGCACAGGTGAATCAGTGCTGTTATTATGTCACATAGAGTAAAGAATCCCAATCAACGGTGATGGAATGGCTGTAATGTTATCTAAAGCGGAAGATAAAGCATTAATAAAGTGGGAAGCAACGAGTTATAAAATAATGATAGCAAGGTTTAAAACCAAAAAGAAGGAAAAAGCGTAAACGTGTCTTCACCACAATACCATTAATTTTCCTCACCTTTTTCAGCATGCTTTGTGAATGAGTTAAGTTTAAATACCATGACATTAATTAAATTATGTCAACGATATTAACTGCACATATTTTCACCGTTTATTTTCCATTGTATGCAACTTGTTCAGTGCGATGATGGTGACCATGGAACCGGCGAGTGTACCTGTAAATCGAATTTCAAGGGTACTTCCTGCCACCAATGTACGGAGACACACAATTTTGGACCTCGCTGTGATCAAAGTAAATTCATTACTCGACTTTTTCTACGCATTTCTTTGATGATTTCAATATCTTTCATTTCATTTTCTGTTAAATAATATGTTAACGAGACATCATCATCATGCGCCTTGCCAACTAGGTTTTGATGTCTCTCCACAGATCTAGGGTCATTCGTATCTCTGTTGATGATATTACTCCAAGCCAGTCTCAGGCTATCAAGAATCATGTCTCTAGGCCTACCTCTGCCTTTTCCCCCACTGACCTTGCCACGATGTTCTCCAATGCTTCTCTTCTCATCCCATTACCAAAGAAAGATGTTTGTCTCTTTCTTTTTTTTTTTTTTTTGCATATAATGTTATGGTTTCATTAGTCTCTTTCAGGCAATTTTTGTTAGCTACTCTGGCAGTCCAAGGAATTCGCAGAATCGTCTCAGGAACAACATCTCTGTTGCTTCTAAGCTCTTCCTAATTTGTTCATTCACTTTCAATAATTCGCTGCTATACATCAAAACAGGTTCTATGTTACAGTTCAGTACTCGCTTTCTTGCAGTCAATAATATTGACTCACTGCTTTCATGTTCTGAAATGCAGCTTTTTTTGTCTTATTCTGCTCTTACTCTGTCGTGCATCTTCCATCTGGTGTTTTAATTGCTCCTGGATAATTAAATTTATCGAATTGGTTACGCACTGTTCCTTCTATTCCTATCTCAAATGTTTGTGTAAATATTTCTTTGATACAACCATTGCTTTTTTTCCCCCAATCATATTCAAGGAAAGTCCTGTCTTGCACTCTGTAGTTGTAGATCTTTTGCATTTCCCGCCATCAATAATGTCTCATCCCGCATAACGTAGGTTGTTTATTTTATAATCCTCCAACTTGTAGAGAGAGAAGAGGTCCGTCGACAAAACATATCCTTGTCTTACTCCTAGCTATATTTGTGCGAGGAAATGCAACTTAATAACTAAATGTCATGGCAGGGCAGACCAGGCCCTAAGCCTTGGATGGCAAATGGTCTAGGATGGCAGCTCCGATAGGCGGAGAGTTAGAGAATTGCTTTGCTGATCCGGCAGCTTCTGCAGCTTGTCTTTTCCAGACGTATTGGTGTTACCTTTCCTCTGGAGTAAACTAGACAGGCCGAAAGAGGGATCATGCTGCATGGGCAACACATGGTCTCTAAACTAAGCCCGGGTTTTGTGTTATGGGGATGCGGGGGGTGGGGGGGGGGGGGTAATTTTTTTTCCCGCGTGTCCATCCTGTTTCAGGATATTGCGGTCAACACCAGCATCTTTCAGCTGTATGTTGATTCCTAGGCTAGATTACGCTCATCAGCACGCCACGACTTTCTGAGCGACCGGCTCCATACCACTTCTAATTCTCGTGCGCTCACGTCAACCACGAAAGTATTCGGGATTAACGAAGAAAGCTGCTAACCCCTCGGCCAGGAAGCCGGCGGGGGGGGGGGGGGGGTAATAACTCTATTTTATAAACTATCAAGACGTCAAGTTGCCAGTCAAGTGGTTTGGAACCACGGGAGGAGGACATGGAAGTGACAGGAGTGTTGACTTGTGTGGCTACTGATGCGATCATGAAACAAGGTCACGAAAGCACTAGGATGGAAATGGAAGTAACAGGAGTGTTGACTTGTGGGGCTACTGTAGCTAGTATAAAACACCGTCATGGAAATGGAAGTGAATGGAGTCGTGGCTTGTGTGGCTACTGTTGGGAACATGAAACCCGTCACGCAATCACTCTGATGGGAATGGAAGTGAAAGGTCTTGACTTGTGTGGCTACTGTTACGATCATGAAACCAGGTCACGCAATCACTCTGATCGGAATGGAAGTGAAAGGTCTTGACTTGTGTGGCTACAGTTGTGATCATGAAACAAGGCCATGGAACCACTCGGATGCGCTCAATGATGAGGAGGGAATTGATGGTGAAAGAAAACTTAACTATTCTACCAGATACACGATGCCCTAGAAAATCATGGCTGCCTAATCCATAACAATTATGACTGTTCAAAATTAATGAGACGCCAGCTGGTCACAGCTCCACATAAGTTAATTAGTACTACGAATATATGCCACAACACTAGCAAACAAGTGAAAATAACTCTTTAAAGGCATGCATCTTTCCGGTGGCAACATATTGGTGTGTGCGATGAACAGTTTTGAAATAGCTAAACAAGAAAATTGGGGCTTTTCAGCTGAAATTGTTGAGACAATTGCTTAGAATATGGTGGACCAAAAAAAACAAAAATACTGAAATTCATGAAGATCTAAACATGAAAGCCTTATGAACAGCAGCGTGTCTCGGAAACTGAAATCCTTTGGCCATGTAAAACGTCACAGTGGCTTGGGGAGAACAGTGATAGAAGGTTTGGTTCTTGATAGAAGAGGCAGGGATCGTCCAGCGTGAAGATATCCACACAAGGCATCACAGACATCTGGGGCATGAGGGTGCATGAGGCAGGAGAACTGGCCAGAGATCGAGAGGCTTTCTCTGCACGCTGTGCTGAGTGCGACGTTCTGCAAATAACCTACTACATGACGATGAAATCATGACCTAGTTGAAAGCCTACCTCGTGCTAAATGTGACAAGATGATTGCGGTTGGAGTTCATTTATTATTGAGATAATCTCTGGCCTAGACAAGGATGGCTATTATGCCGACCCCGTGGTTGCTGGATCTATGTGTTCACACAATCCCCTCTAAATATTAACATAAATATGTATAGTTCTATAGAAGACAAAGAATCAACACACTCGTAAATTCAAAACGAAACACACAGATGTAATATAGGCTAGGTAATAGTTACAGGAAATGAAGAATAATACTATATACAATTATGCGTAGAGGCAATCTGTCCAGCCTGCTAGTCAAGCTGAATGGTGTGAATCATTCATCATGGGTATTGCTCAGTCTATGTCAGTGTGTCTGGAGTCGGCTGTTAATTCACCTGATTGGAACTGGCTTCTTCCTCCGGGTTGCATACTGGAACGTAGACAGTATTCTTCAGCAGGGCAAGATTGTCAGTAATAACGTGTTGACGGTTTGACACAATCTGTAGACTAATCTTCATCAACAGGAGTCCCTTGTTGTAGCAATCAAACTCTGTAGAAGAACCTTTCTTTCCTTCTCCATCATGACCGGAAAATTCATATCTTAAAGTTCTGACTTTTAAAGTTAGATATAAATGTTTCCACGATCATAAGAGCTTAACAACATGCGCTATAGCCTATCTTCAAGGTCAAGGGGACAACATCACACCCTTTGGAATGTCCTTTACAATAACCCAGTTAATGATCACGCATAGCAACACGTCTCTTATTGATTACAATATAATTGGTTAGGGCAGCCATGATGGTTGATGGTTGTAGTTTGTTATTGTCAAGAGGTCAGATACGTAACGTCGCCTCCACAAACTTGATGGTTCAAGCCAAGTGTAACATATTACTTGGTTGGCCTTAGTTGAGTTATCAGCCATGTTTGGAAAACCACAAATTCCTTCTGCCGTCAACAACAAAAGGGAGATCCTGAAACAGACAACCTGGTGAAAGTGACCTGCTCCACTCACAGTTTTATATGACAATTTACTGAGCGGGCATACCATCAGAAATAGTGTCATCAAAATACATTGACTACCCGATCCTGTTTGACTTGGCTGGCAGATTTGAACTAGGATAGAACAACGTCTAACAGGAGGTCCAAGAGAGCATCCCCGTCTTGATAGAACAGTGGTTCTCAACCTTTTTTGGCCCGTGCCCCCCTTCAACATATTTTCAGAACGTCATTCCCCCCCCCTTCTTATCAAAAATTTGGTCCGTTCCCCTCCCCCTTCATTGTATTTTCAGAACGTCATCCCCCCCCCCCCGCTTTCATATTTCCTATCTAAAAATCTCCCCACCCCTACACAGTATACGTAAAAATGTAAGGTAAATTTAATAGCACATACTAAAACAAGTCTAGACATCCACATAAAACATGATTTGTGGGTCTAATGACTTTATAAAATGAATTTTTCTCCCCCTATGTGTCTCCACCTTGCCGTGGTGGGGGGGGGGGGGGGCTTGCGTGTCCCATCGACCCCATGTGCTTGCCGATGGGTGAAAACTACATATCGGATGGCTCGTGGGATAGGGACCAGACTAAGAGAGACACAACCTGCTGCTCTGCAGGTAAGACTGAGGATAGCAGTCAAAATCAGGCAAACGATCCCAAAATCTCAGTTCGGGCATAACCTCTAAGGCTCCCATCCGAGGTGTATGGCTGAACGTCTCTAAGCCATAAACTCTCGGAAGTGAGAGCCTGGCCGACACAAACCTACATCAAAATTGTGATGATGTGCTGAGAACGCTACATGCTCGGGGCAGATTCGTTCGATGGCTCTTAGCTGGGGGATATGAGGTATTCCCGGATGAAAGGGCCTGACCGTTACTCACCCACAGACGCACGGAGGTAAGGTGCTGAGCCGGCAGCACATGTAGCCTACCTCGTGAGCGAGTACAAAAGGTGGAAAAACACCTCGGTCGCACGTCTAGCAGACGTCCGATAGTCTGTAACCACACTCATGGAGTGAGTGTAGTCAAAGGTGGAAAATTGTCTCGGATGAAAGGGCCTGACCGTTACTCACCCACAGACGCACGGAGGTAAGGTGCTGAGCCGGCAGCACATGTAGCCTACCTCGTGAGCGAGTACAAAAGGTGGAAAAACACCTCGGTCGCACGTCTCGCAGACGTCCGATAGTCTGTAACCACACTCATGGAGTGAGTGTAGTCAAAGGTGGAAAATTGTCTCGGATGAAAGGGCCTGACCGTTACTCACCCACAGACGCACGGAGGTAAGGTGCTGAGCCGGCAGCACATGTAGCCTACCTCGTGAGCGAGTACAAAAGGTGGAAAAACACCTCGGTCGCACGTCTCGCAGACGTCCGATAGTCTGTAACCACACTCATGGAGTGAGTGTAGTCAAAGGTGGAAAATTGTCTCGTTGACACGAAATGGAACGCCTGTCTTGCGAATTCATTACGTGGCAGCCCGAAGCGACAGCTTGCTGCGTGGAAGCCGAAACAAGAGTCTCGAAACCCGAGGAAGGCTAACCTCATTAAAAAATGCCCGCCGGAAGCCGGAAGTGTCGTCCTACGGGTGGCAAACTAAAAATTGACACTACGCAATTACGTCCGAGTGAAATGTCTCGTCCGAATGTCTGTCGTGCCTGGAACAGCTCTGACGGGCGCAACGACAAGCACATGTCCGAAAACTCGCTGGGTGGATACCGTCTGCAAACCTGTCTGGTTTGTGCGGGAATGGCCCGGGGCAAACGAAATGACCAATATATTGAAGTGAGGATTTAAAGCAGCCATGAGCAGGACGTGACGATTCCCTCGGCTAGCCCAGAACCAGGGCGTTATGTGTCGGCCCTGCAACTATGGAAGCAACCTTGGATGGCGGAAAATGCTATGGACTGTCCCTGCCTTCCTTTGAGGGATGACCGTTGTCTTCGACCGTTCTAACTTGGCCAGCATAGTTGTAGATGGCACCACAAAAGTGAGAGTCTCCCAGGAATGCTACCTGGTCACAAAAGCACACTAAAGTCGATGTGTTGGCCTACGGGTTTCGGCCCAAGGGCGCATAACAGACACACCGCAATCACATCTGAAAAAAACACTCCGGATGAACGAAAAGAAGAAGAAGAAATGAATTTTTGAAGGATGAGACGTACTTAACTGTAAAGCATGAAGGGAAAAACAATATCAAGTAATCGGTTCTTGTATTACCGCGATCTTGAAATTGTCTTCATTCCCCCCTGGAAACCCTAAAATTCCCCCCTAGGGGGGAATTCCCCACCGGTTGAGAACCACTGTGGTAGAACATCGTCTCAGCTTGTTTAGGCCCATGTCGTCGAGGCAGGCTCTTGACATTCGGAATCCTTTCATACAAGAAACCATTCTATCTTAATCACTCCACGCACCCTTGTCTTTCGCCCACACAGACTTATTGTTCAGGTCTCATGGTTGTTGGGACTATAAACGTCCTTCCGACGTCTTGGTAGTCCTATAACACTCATCCCCTGCTGAAGAGGTGTAACCTTCCCAATAGAAGAGCCCCCTTCAGTTTATTTAAATGATTCCCCCTCACTAGAGTTGATCATCACCATGTAGAAGAGAGAATGTCTTTGTCGATACTCGTGTCCTTCCCCCACGTAGAAGGTTGTGTGTTATTTAGGATCCCCAACCAAGTGGTCCTCATGGTGTGCGGATGCCGATGCCCTTGTCAACCCTGCAAAGGCAACGGTTACATGGTTCTCACTAAACAACCATATTGTGAAAACAGACCTGCCGGCAGTAAGAATGGATGGGAGCAGTCTGAGTAGAACCCAGTCAATGACATATCTTGGCGTGAGGCTTGATCGTAGCCTGTCCTTCAGAGATCATGTCGATTATGTCATAACGAAGGCTCGAAAAGGTTTGTCAGCAATGAGAGTCATGGCGACTGCCAATATCGAGCAAAGACTGCTAATACTTCTGTTCCAAGGACTTGTGCTTTCACGCATCGAGTATGCCCTGGCCATCCTCACTGTCAGCCCTACACAGATTGGAAGACTTGAAAAGGTACAAAACGAAGCCATGCGCATCATTTTGGGCTGCACGAGAGACACCAGCTGTGTAGCAATGAGATACCCCCTTGACTTCCCGACAATGGAACACAGGATCAAGATCTGGAGAGCTCGTGCATACTTAAAAATAAGTGCAGATGAGCAGCACCCTCTGCATGACGCTATATTCAGAGAAAAGGGTGACAGGCTAAAGAGGGGCAAATCATGGATGGGTCGGGCGGAAGATGTCGTCAGACAGGTCTGCAGTCTTACCAGTATCAACCCCGGAAAGGAATGGGTGCCGGTGCCTCCAGCCTTTAAGTGCACTTTCTCCTGCTTTATCACACTCGACAGACGGTGCAGAGAGCAGAACCCTGCCGCTGTCAATGCAGAGGTTAACACGCTCATCTTTGAACACTCAGATAGCCCCGAAGTGCTCATCTATACAGATGGATCTGTTGTAAAGCAGCAGAGAAGTGCGTGGGCATTTACAGCCCGTTCAGCGGGCCGAACCGTTCAAGAATCCAGTGGTGCCCACTCTATGACCACGAGCAGCATGACGATGGAGGTGATGGCAGTTACACAGGCTTTCATATGGCTGGAATCACAGCATTATACCAACGTGTGTGTACTAAGTGATTCAATGAGCATGATTCAGAAGGTCGAAGCTGGATCTGTACGCAGACAGTGGACTGACTCGCTGCGGAAGTCTGTTGTCCGTAAAGTCACCTTCATCTTCGTCCCGGGACATGCGGGAGTCGAGGGAAATGAACGAGCTGACAAACTGGCTGGCTCTGCACCCCCTGTAGATGGCCAGCCCATGGATCGTGCCGATGTTATTACCGTCCTTAAAGATATGGCGAGAACAGAGGACTTTGACGTCAGTGATTCCACATCGCTGTCCA
>OY992887.1:103683550-103826050 GCA_963921405.1 Cepaea hortensis | reverse complement strand
GGGACAACGGCTATGAGGGTGCCATACTGATAAAGGTATAACATGTGAATCCAAAAAAAAAAGTCACTGTGTCCCGACCTGTGGTGTTCAGGTACGCCCATTTGAAAAACATGAGTGATGGGGAATTGGAAGAGATGGCTACTTCTTTTAATCTGAGCATTAGGACGGCAACAATGCTACAAGAGTGGGTGCACAGCTGTTTAATCCCACTCCCCACGCCAGGCAAGGATCATTTAAGACTTAATGTCTGTAGGATTGTCACCTTGCAGAATATATTTGTGAAGGTGATGGAGACGATAGTTGCTGTTAAGCTGGGGAATTCTTGGGAGGAAAAAGCTACTCCCATGAGGACGAAGGAATTACCGGCCAAGGAAAGAAGCCTGGCCAAACGCAGTGACGTTTGCTTTTGGTGTTTACGGGGGGTTCCACAATAGACAGGAAATAATGATAGCGGCACTGGATCATGAGGACACGTAATACAGATTCAGATATGATATCAATAAATGAAGCAATACTCTGTTTGAAGATGTTAATTTAAAAAATACATAGTTCAGAAACATATATATGTCTGTTGTATAGACTTCAAGAAAGCTTTTGATAGAGTACAATATGAACGACTAATCGTGAACATGCCTTCAAGATATAGGAGTAGACGGAAAGGACATCAGACTTATTAGTAACTTGTACTGGGAACAAGTGGCGTCAATTAGATGCGGAAATAATTATTCGTCGCCCATTGAGATAAAACAGGGTGTACCGCAGGGGTGCGTGTTATCCCAAAGCCTCTTCAGCTTATACACAGAAAGAATTTTTAAACAAGTCAAAATGCTTAACATCAGTGGAAGAATCATAAACAATCTTAGGTATGCTGACGATTCCGTGTTACTAGCAGAAAGTGAGCAAGAGTTACAAGACCTAGTGGAACAAGTAAACATGCACAGTGCAGAATGTGGCTTAGATATTAACATCCTAAAAACGAAAACTATGATAATTAGCAGTGAAAAGAAAAGGTCATCAATGAACATCACTGTAAACAGGTAGATACTAGAACAAGTAACAAGTTTCTCCTATCTTGGACATATAATAACAGATGATTGCAGAAGTGAAATAGACATCAACAAGAGAATAGGAATGGCCAAAATTGCTTTCAACAAAATGAAACCCGTATTGACATCTAAAAAGATTAACAGCTAAGAAGAAGAAAAATGTGTACAGTGACAACGGAAGAAGAATGAATAAAGTGACAACGGAAGAAAAAAGTGTAAAGTGATCACAGAAGAAATACATGTACAGTGATAAAAGAAGAAGAACCTGAGCATTTTCAAAAGACGATGAACGTGCAACGTGTCAAAAGAAGAAAAAATGTGAGTAGTGACAAAAGAAGAAAATCGTGTGAAGTGACAAAAGAAGAAGAACGTATAAAGTGACAAAAGAAAAAGAAAGTATATAGTGGCAAAAGAAGAAGAACGTCAGCTGTAACAAAAGAACAGCGTGAGCAGTGACAACAGAAGAACGTCATTAGTTACAAAAGAAGAAGAACGTGAGCAGTGACATAAGAAGAAGAGCGTGTAAAATGACATAAGAAGAAGAACATAGAAGTGACAAATGAAGAAGTCCATGAGCAGTGACAAAAGAACAAGAGCGTGTAAAGTGACATAAGAAGAACACAGAAGTAACAAAAAAATAAGAGCATGAACAGTGACAACAGATGGAGAACGTGAACTGTGATAAAAGTGAAATATGTGACTAACAAAGCATTCTACACGATGAAGTGACGCATTTTATTAGGAGTGAATGAAAATAATGGTGTTCAGATGTACATCATAGTTTAGTCTATTCACCTCCACTATCAAACAACGCATATCTCTTTGTGGCACATAAATCACAACCTTGGCTAAACTAAATGAGATGATCGACTAATTTTTTGGGCATGTTATGAGAAGAAATGATTTGGAGAACTTGGTGACAACTGGTAAGATCGAGATGAACAGACCATGGGGAAGACCTAGAAGCAAATACCTGGATGGCTTGACCACATGGCATGGTCGAGACAGGAACACGGAGCTGATCCACGACTCTGGTGATCGAGTGAGATGGCAGAACATGACCGCCCACGCTTACCGGCATGACATATGATGGATGGATGGATCGACTTTATTGCACCTCATTTTATCCCATAAGGCGTGATCTCTTTCTGCACAGCGCCCCGCTAAAGGTGTTGCACAAAACACGAACTCTGTCGCTCCGGTGAAGTCCACCAATAGCCTCTGAGAAAACTACACTCGTGAACTAAATAAATGGCTGTCCGGAATCAAACCAACAACCTTTGGAGCACACGTCAGATAGTGTAACCACTACGCTTTGTTTACTACCCTTCATTTAACTATTGTACTTGAAATTACATGTATGTTTCTTGTTTACTGATAGTTTCTCTCCTTGTACTGAAGTTACATATATGTTTCTTGTTTACTCATGCTGTATCTCCTTTGTACTGAAGTTACAGATATGTTTCTTGTTTACTCATACTTTCTCTTCTTGTACTGAAGTTACAGATGTGTTTCTTGTTTACCAATAGTGTATCTCCTCTAATGTTATAATACTTAATAATTAAAATGTCCACAGTTGTTACTGTGACCGTTTCTATGAGGAGGATGGGGACAATTGTGTGAGGATCGACTTCTGTAGAAGGAACCGTTGTCACAAACAGGTCATCATATTTTTTGTTTTAATTGAGCCTATCCATAACAATAGAAAGTAGAGGGTATCGGCTTTACAAGAAAATAATAACAAGTAACAGAATAGACCTTGCGGATAGAAAGTCGTCATCAGCATACAACAACAACAGTAACAAAAAGACACTTATACACCTACATTAAACAAAAAATACAAACTATAAAACAGTCACACAGCTGTAAAAAGTAGTCACCAGACAATCTGATCCACAATGCACAAGAATCGCAATGCCATGCACTCCCACTGCAGTGAAGCGTGTTTAAGAAAAGGCAGAACATAAGTTGGTAGGGGTTAGTGCCATGGCAGAGAATCGAGTTTGTTCATACATAATCACCATTATCACATTCTATTTATGTTTACTTGGCTCGTTAGAGTTTGTCAGGGGCAGTACTCTGACATAAACATATGGCTCGTGTCAGTTTCTGGTTACTTGTAGTACAACTACCATGCTAGAGTCACGGGGCAAGACATTAATTAGAATAACTTGACAAAACGCCGAACAGTTTTCATTATCTGTTCTCACATTGATATTTCACACAGTCATATAATCAAGCTATTACACTTTTACTAACATACTGTCAATAAAAAACACTTGCTAACTACATCTATACAATTATTAGCCAACAAGTGGCAGCACTGTCTATGGCGCCATTGCCACCACACGTCTGACCAGGTCTGCCTTCGACCACGGTCGAGCCTTCTCTCCATGGCCAGCACAACAGTGTGTTTCACGCCATAAGGCGTAAATGTTGTCAGATATTGTTTGCTTCTCAAAAAATTTGCAGATACGATATTGTTTGCTTCTCAATAAATCATGACTTCAACATAATTGTCCGTAGTCTCTGACAATTTCTGCCTTCTGGAAATCCATTGTTATGTTTTGTAATGATGACCTCTGTGATCGCTTGTGGCCGCGACAGCTCAAATCAGTATCCTGGTCACGGCACCATTTCAGACTGTAACAGATCACGGAGAGTCTGAACATAACGTAATGTAACTGCATATATCAAGTCAAGGCTCCGGCCAAAGTGTAAACGTATCGGTTTATTGGTCAAGGTATAAAAGTGTGTACAGCAAATTGAAAACACGTCTTGTTAGTTGGCAGGGCGAGTTGGAACTCCACTATGTTTATCTTCCACGTCACGCGTGAGCGTCCCTAACAACTAGTCCAATCGTGCTCACGCGTGCATCATTCACCACCTATTCATTTCCCAAACCCTTTTCTATTGCACACCATCTATCCCCTAGACTACTAACAGAGATGGTGCTCTGTTATACTATCTCTACCCAGGATGAGACCTAACTCTACCCAGGATGAGGCCCATCTTACCCAGGATGAGACCTAACTCTACCCAGTATGAGACCTATCTCTACCCAGGATGAGACCTAACTCTACCCAGGATGAGGCCCATCTCTACCCAGGATGAGGCCCATCTCTACCCAGGATGAGGCCCATCTCTACCCAGGATGAGACCTATATCTACCCAGGATGAGACCCATCTCTACCCAGGATGAGATCTATCTCTACCCAGGATGAGACCTATATCTACCCAGGATGAGACCCATCTCTACCCAGGATGAGACCCATCTCTACCCAGGATGAGACCCATCTCTACCCAGGATGAGACCCATCTCTACCCAGGATGAGACCCCTCTCTACCCAGAATGAGACCCATCTCTACCCAGGATGAGACCCATCTCTACCCAGGATGAGACCCATCTCTACCCAGGATGAGACCCCTCTCTACCCAGAATGAGACCCATCTCTACCCAGGATGATACCCATCTCTACCCAGGATAAGACCTATCTCTACCCAGGATGAGACCCATCTCTACCCAGGATGAGACCTATCTCTACCCAGGATGAGACCCATCTCTACCCAGGATGAGACCCATCTCTACCCAGGATGAGACCCATCTCTACCCAGGATGAGACCCATCTCTACCCAGGATGAGACCTAACTCTATCCAGGATGAGGCTCATCTCTACCCAGGATGAGACCTATCTCTACACAGGATGAGATTTAACTCTACCCAGGATGAGACCCATCTCTACCCAGGATGAGACCGATCTCTACCTAGGATGAGACCCATATCTTCCCAGGATGAGCCCCATCTCTTCCCAGGATGAGACCTATCGCTACCCAGGATGAGACCCATCTCTTCCCAGGATGAGACCCCTCTCTACCCAGGATGAGATCTATCTCTACCCAGGATGAGACCTATATCTACCCAGGATGAGACCCATCTCTACCCAGGATGAAACCTATCTCTACCCAGGATGAGACCCATCTCTACCCAGGATGAGACCCATCTCTACCCAGTATGAGACCCATCTCTACCCAGGATGAGACCCCTCTCTACCCAGAATGAGACCCATCTCTACCCAGGATGAGACCCATCTCTACCCAGGATAAGACCTATCTCTACCCAGGATGAGACCCATCTCTACCCAGAATGAGACCCATCTCTACCCAGGATGAGACCTATCTCTACCCAGGATGAGACCCATCTCTACCCAGGATGAGACCCATCTCTACCCAGGATGAGACCCATCTCTACCCAGGATGAGACCCATGCCTACCCAGGATGAGACCTAACTCTATCCAGGATAGGACTTATCTTTCCATCTCCTGCATGACCTCAGTCATAAGCCGACATTTTGGAGACTGTCGGCCTCTCATATTAGCGATGTGTGTCTGGTACAGTCCCCTCCTCTCTGTAAACCACAATAATTAAGGCATCAATGTAATTAGATATAGCGCCGTTTAAGGCCCCGGGCATTGCAATATGTGTGTGAAATAGTGTCCGTGAGTATCATACAACATATTGTGTGTTCTCATATGCTTTATATTTTGTCCGAACATGCTAAAGAAATCTGGCCAGCAATTTTAACATTCAGCATAGTAAATGTTGTGTCTTTGAAAGATGCGCACTCAAGCATTTGTCAGCGTAGTTATTGCTCTAATCCAGTGGTTCTCAACCGGTGGGGAATTTCCCCCCCCCCCCCCGGTTTCCAGGGGGGAATGAAGACCATTTCAAGATCGTGTTACTACAAGAACCCATTACTTGACATAGTTTTTCCCTTCATACTTTACAGTTATGTATGTCTCGTCCTTCTAAAATTCATTTTATAAAGTAAGTAGACCCACAAATCATGTTTTATGTGGATGTCTAGACTTGTTTTAGTATATGCTATTACATTTGCCTTCCACTTTTACGTATACTGTGTAGGGGTGAGGGGATTTTTAGATAGGAAATATGAAAGGGGGGGGGGGGGTGACGTTCTGAAAATACGGTGAAGGGGGGAACGGGCCAAATTTTTGATAGGAAGGGGGGGGGGGAATGGCGTTCTGAAAATATGGTGAAGGGGGGAATGGGCCAAAAAAGGTTGAGAACCACTGCTATAATCCCTTTTCGTCGTACATCTACTGCGACATTTGCTGAGACTTAAAGAATTCATGTATCCACTCCAAACAGGCATCATGCTCACAGGCAGCGTCTGGTGTCATCAAATGTACATGTTACCCTGGCTGGCATGGTAGTGGTTTCATGTGTATGCCAATCTTGCCTTGTTACAATGACACCAATTGCCATGAAGACGCGGTTTGCCATAATACAGAACCTGGACAGGTTTGTTGTTTTAATGTATGGTTCAAACAATATTATTCTTTACTGTAATTTATGCAGACATTATATAATATAAGTTATACAGACAGTATTTACTGTAAGTTATACAGACATACTATACTGTAAGTTATGCAGACATTCTATATTGTAAGTTATATAGACACTCTAGATTGAAGCACTTTAAATTCACCATCTGTACAATCCAAGAACAGAGTGTGAAATGTAACTATAAGTGTTCACAGGTTTACAATTTTGGAATTTTTTTTCACTTTCCTATGAATCCATGCTGTTCATTAATGTTTACATTAAATTGTTATGAAATTAATTGCATTCAAGTGTAAGAGCAGGTTCGATGTGTTGCCGATTAGCGGCAGAACCTTGCCTGAAAACTCTGCGTCAAAGCTCCTCCCACAGATGTTCTATAGGGGTCATGTCTGGTAATAAGACAGTTCAATCAATCGTCACAATGTTCTGCTGCTGTAGATATTGCTGCGTAATGAATGATGTGTCGTCACGTGCGGTATCCCGCTGGAGAAGCTACAAGTGTGGATAATTTGTGAACGCACGAGCAACCAATGCATCCCAAGCCTCATCTCGATATGTCAAAGCCCTCGGAAGAGTGAGGAGGCAAGCGATATTGAAAAACGAATCCTCCCAAAATGTGATTAATGCCACATCCAGATCGGTTGTGCTGACGAACACAGCAATCTGCAAAGCGCTCTCCAAATCGTCGCCAAATCCGCATTAGTCCATCAGTAAAGGATAGGTTGAATCTGCTCTCGTCTATGAATAGAACAGCATTCCACTACAGTCTACTCCATCTGACATGTTGTTCTGCTCATTGCAGGCGCCGCTGACGATGACTGTTGGTTCACGTTTGGGCAAAAACAGAGGTTCCCAAACCACGGCCTGCGGGCCATTTGTGGCCCGCCAGCTGTCAGAAAGTGGCTCGCGAGCCCTCGTTATTTAATATAATATATTTTAATAATTTCAAAAATGCACTCAGAGTGCCCCGTCACCGTGAGATAATTTACTCTGCCCGTGGTTGTTATGCTCAGATATTATCGAATGTGCCTGTTCAGTTCGCAACAAAACGTTATAAAGTTCCCATATCCCAACCCTGTCGACCAATCAGAGTGCGCAAGGCGCCATGTTGTCGCCTGTTAACAACTGTTTAGCAGAGTCGGTAGTATTGTGTTGAAATAAGATTTTTTCGAATAAAAATTTACCGTTAAAGCTTATAAACATGAGTGTGTAAAATTTAAAATCAAACAATTGTAAAAAGCGAAAATGTGAAGACAATGCTTGTCATGAATTCAACGAAGATTGGACGGAGAAATTTATGTTTATTCCTAGCCGTAGTGATAAACCAGTTTGCTTGATATACGGATTTTGTGTTTCTGTTCCAAAAAATGTAATCTGGAACGACACTTCACGACCACACATTCAGACATAAATGCTCAATATCTGATCAATTCGGAGTTAAGAAAAGATTTCATAGCTAAAAAAACAAAGTTCTCTGACAAGGCAGCAGTCATTTTTCATCAAGGCTAATGAACAGAGTACAAGTGCTGTTGTTGCGTCGTACGAAGTCGCTCTTCTGTTACCCTTCGAAAATAAAGTTCGTTCGTTCGTTCGTTCGTTTGTTCGTTCAGTCAGCTCTCCGATAAACAGTCGCAGTCACATTTTAAATGAAGAAATGTCATGAACAGAGTACGAGTGCTTTAGAGGCGTTTCCATCTATTCAGACTTACTTTACTGTAAATTATGCAAGCAGTAGATAATGTAAATTATATACTGTAAGTTATGCAACCATTATACACTGTAAGTTATGCAAGCATTATATAATGTAAATTCTATACTTTAAGTTATGCAAGCATTAGTTAGTTAGTCGCGGTTCCAACTTCACAGCAACGAGTCGTCCCCATTATGCTCCGTTCCTGTGCCAGTGACTATCACACAAAATGCTCCTCACTGCCCAATGTGAAAAGTGGATGGGGGTTGCGTGGTCTCGAGGTATGGTGTCCGCCTCGAAGTCTGGAGGTCCCGGGTTCAAGCCCCAGTGAGGACCGGGATTTTTTCACGTGGATTTCTAGTAATAAAATTTCCCCTGGTCTCCGGGTAGTGAGATCGGACGCCCGTGTGTATTGTTGCGCACGTAAAACATCCCTTGGCAGTTGGAAATCGAAAAAGAGTAGCCTAACGGCAAAATTTCGAGTTAAAAATCTACCCAAAGTATTTCAGGATCCTCGCCGGTGCTACGGAGTTCGTGAACTGAGCTGAGTTTCTCCAAACTCAGGTTTGAGTTAGGAGGAGAACGGAGCACTTATGGGTTATACCTGTGTGCCGTGATGTTGATCCATCGACTAAACTAGACTAAACTAAACTAAAAGTGGATGCGAAAAGTGGAACAGACAGGAGTCTCGGCAAGCCAACTGCCCACACAGGTACACTGTGCATAATGCCTCCGCCATAATGCCAACACAAAAGTCCCCCATGAAAAAGACAGTTCATCGTCGTTGGAATCGGCAGTCGCCAGAAAGTCTGCATTGACCCAGGTTTCAACCCACGTGGCTCGGTCTCTTTCCGCAGGACGACCCGCGAAAGCACCTCACAAAGCACGAACTCCGTAGCTCTAGCGACAACTCGCAAGAGTCTCCTGAAAAATGCACTCGTGGCCCGAAAAGGCAAACCAGTCAATTCAGCGACAGCCGGCCATTGTTCCGAACATGCAGACTTCATTGACCCGGGTTTCATCCCACGTGGCTCGGTCTCTTTCCGCAGGGCGACCCGCCGAAAGCACCTCACAAATCACGAACTCCGTAGCTCCAACGACGACTTCCATGATTCTCCTGACAAATGCACTCGTGATCCGAAAAGGCAAACCAGTCCATTCAATAATAGGCAGCCATTGTTCCAAACATACAGTTCACTGTGCAGTTCACTGCGGACAGATGTAAAAGCATTCTATGCGAATCTCACAGCTCACAGTGTCACCCACGCACTCACTCAGTAGCATGGCGACGGAACCATGTACTACCAGTCCAACACGAGGAAACTGCGATTGCAAACCGTAGCCACAAGCATAAACACGCAACAGGCCTTAACGGTTCAATGCCTAACCGCCATGGTTATAATTATATACTGTAAGTTACAGAGACTTCTACACTAAAAGTTATACATAGATTTTAAACTGTAATTGATAGTCCTTCTGTTTGTCAATTATGCAGACATTCTACAATAAGTTCTCCATGGTTGTAAATTTAGTAACTCAATATGAATATTTGGATTCAGTTCCGCTGTGTGTGTAAGCCTGGTTACCGGGGAAACGGAAAGGATTGTGTATCGGCTGATCCGTGCATTCTATATAATGGAAGCTGCAATCAACAAGTGAGTACAATAGATCTTAGAACATTTGTTCAGTATATGAAAGTTATGTATGATTATAACTAAAAGGTATGAGCTGTAACTTACATATCATTATGATTAGTAATTGTGTAGTTAGTAATCTTTCACCTTAGTAAACAAGCGTAATGTTTAATTATAAATCGAGGTTAGCATGGCGGAATGGATTAGAACGCTCATTCTTAAACATCTGGTGTGCTGATGATGAGGTAGGGGGTTCAATCTCTACACTGGTCAGTTGGACTAAAATGTTGACGTCTCGTCCTTGACTTAGGGACGTAAACTACGAGACAAGTACCTAAGAAGCGGCAGTGTTCGCCCTAGTAGCGGGGGACACTGGTAATGTAATAGGTAAAGCTAATTCAGGCGCACTTATGGACTGAATGGTTCGATGTGCAATGAGGATGATCTGTCGACTAACTAACTAACTAATAAACGATAACTTTGAAGTCATTGAAGAACTTCTATCGTTCTAGGACTTGAATCGATGCATGCAATTACAAAGGGACTGATCTGTTTGAAACTCTGAAGTTGTGTGTAGAGAAAAACAACATAGAATGTGTATGGGTGGACTACGCTTAAGTTCAAAGTGGTGGAACGCAAAATAATAATAATAATAATAATAATAATGAGAAGAAGAAGAAGAAGAAGAAGAAGAAGAAGAAGAAGAAGAAGAAGAAGAAGAAGAAGAAGAAGAAGAAGAAGAAGAAGAAGAAGAAGAAGAAGAAAAAGCAGAAATTAAATTATGGTCACAAAGAAGAAGAAAGAAATACTACATTGTAACAAGTACAAGTGGGACGATTCGCAACCCGTGACATTTGTCTTGGAATTATCATGCCAGTATATCAAAGATTTCCTTGTGGAGATGTCAACAAGATAAGTCACTGGGAAAAGTCACCATTTTATATCAAAATGGAAAACATAACGACCAAAAAATAAACAAAATAAAATAAATAATCACCTTTCAATTGCAGTGAAGAAGGAATGCCGCAATGTTATGTGGTGTTTGCACGTGAGAATTTTAAATACACAAACAAGGGGAACAATTTTTAACTCAAGTATTGTCCATACGCGTGCTACTACTCGTGCAGAGGACTGATTTTTGTGTGTGGATTAGCTTTCCCTATTACCATTGCCCCTCGCCATCAGGCGAAGCCACGCCGACATCAGCGGTACGTGTAATTTACTTCCCCAAGTGAAGGACGAGAAGACAACATTTTAGTTCAAATGACCGGTGTAGGGGTTGAACCCTATACCTCAGCATCAGTACACCGGATGTTTAAGAACGAACCATCCTATCCTTTCGGCCATGCTGAATCGCTCATATTTATGGGGTGGTCGTGTAGAGGGTATCCAGTATCCCAAGAGAAATAGGATACACCCCCTTTCTCCGCTAGCCTATGGGCTCTGCAGCAGAAACCAAGAGAGGGGTCGAGGAAACCAGAGGAAGAGCTGACTTCCCAGAGTGCGATGCCATGAACGGGGTATGAAAAAGGAACATGGCAACAATGACGAGCGTAGGCACGTAGCAAGTGTCCGCGAGGAGGCGACAGGGGCAATGGCCAGGGAAGAATCTGGCTTCCCACGGCCACAGGTGCCAGAATTTGTATGAGGGCACGCAGCGCCGGGTGCACAGGGCTCTCCTCCCCGAGGGAAGGGTGGTTTTGGAGCAGATATTTCGCAGGTATGGAACACGGAACAACGCAAAGACAACGCAATAGACAGAAAGCAGGGCGGGAGAAAGACACCTGGAGTCATGCCCCGAGCGGACCATCCCCCAGAGTGTCAAGAAGACGAAGGGTTGAAACGTTCTGAGAAGCGGGCCCATTTGTGACGATCATAAGCCCATGTCGTGCTTGCTCTACGACGGAGTTTGTATCCTGGGATACATTTGGGCAAGGTGGAGTACCTGTTTAGTTTCTTCTCTGTCCACTATCATCACTCAACAGGGCGACGTGAACCAGGCGAGCAGAGGTAGATTGAGCTTACCAGCATGGCACAGATAGTTGTTGAATAGTGTATCAAGTGCGCCAAAGTAGACAGATGATCTCTTTATAGAGTCAAGGGTTCGGTCAGAAGGGTCACTAAGGAAAGCAATGGCAAACTACATACTTTACAGATGCTTAGAAAGCTATAACAGTCAATGAAATTATGGAGAACGGAAAATAGTTTGGTCCTGTAAAATTGAGTTGAGCTGAGTCGAATTAGGTTGAGTTGAGTCAAGAACCAACATCACGGCACTTGGGACATTTCCATACGTGCTCCGTCTTCATCATCAACAGGCAGCGAAGAGTGCCAATACTAATTCTATCCGTAGCATTCTGACTATGTGTCCGTCTGGATTTCCAGCGGAGTCCTTTTTCCTCCCTTTATATTCGCCCCATTTTTCATTTTTTTTTTAAATATTTTGCAATGACATATCCACTGAGACTCATGTTTACTTTCATAGTAATGGAAGATGACACTATGAAACCTTACTCTTGGATACTTGCATAAGTGCAATTCAAAGGCTCTGAGGGGACAGCATAAAACCACATCAGAGTCCTCGAGTCAAATATACCATTCCTAAGCGGAGTAACAATATCCTTGGAACTGGCATTTTTCCCACAGGAAATGATCTCTTTAAGGGAGCCCAAAAAGCCTTAAATAGTCTGCAAACAATACTTTCAGAATCATTTAAATAAATAACTGACCAGCAACAACAGCAATATCTGTTTTGACTGTTTCACACTTAGATCTCTGCCTCTCAGGGAATGCGGAATGTGGCTTCGGGAAGACATTTTCTAACATACGAATTAACTACTGCCAGCTGCTCTGTATATTTTTAGAAAAAGAAGAAATCATTCCTTATTCAACGTGCAAGACGGCGTTTACCTGCAAAGCGTTGTGGAGCGTAATGAGCACGGCAAGGCACGTAGAGCACCCTGGTCATCCACTGCACCTATGTTCGTCTCCAGTCTTCTTGACTTGTCTTGGCACTGGACTCAGATGGACTCAGGCGAGAGAGTGAGGTCGAAGAATTGCGCAACTCTTCCTCACTTTAATCCAATTCATCGCGCAAGTCATTCTTCATCCAACGTCATGTATCACCTTCAAGCCCTGTGGCGAGCGGCGAAGCGGCAGGCGTGGGTACGCTGGCAGTCGTAGTCACAGACCTGCACACAGGCGGCTCAGGCCATATGGTCGTCATCTACTGACCGGAGCAGCGGTGGGATTCGGCAGCCCCCTGGGCGACTGAGCAGCCCTCTATAGGAACACACTGCTCACCTTCATAGCATGAGGAAAGGGCTAGAAAAGGTGCCCTAAACATTGTCTGCTCCATCATTACCTAACCAGCTAGCCGCGGTTGGTGGGTACCCTATACTGCGGTCGACTTAACATTTCGAGCCAAAATAGGTCTTATCAGCCATCTCAAAATTTACGGCTCCATACTTTCAACCCCACTGGATGAAATGAATGGTCATCATCATTCTTGATGGACAAACAACACCATTTTTTTTTAAAGTAACGATTGGCGTATAAATATTAGGTCTTGCACAGTCCGCCTAATGTGCCGTAAGGCACGTAAAATAGTCTTTACTAGCTGAAGCACTGCATTTGTGTAACCGCTCATAAACCAGGTTTTAACGCTCATGATTGAACAGTCAAACTAGGGGAATTAACGGTTGCCGGTCGTTCAGTATATTATTGGGAAATAATGCAACCATCAATCCACGCATTAGCATTTGCCAGTAGACTGTCCAGCACTCGCAGACTTAATGGAGGGAACTCTGAGGTCTCCGAGTCAGTAGACCACAATGTCGAAGCACTGAAAGTAAAAACTTACAAGAGATGTATCATATTTAGATGTTGCGTACCTACCTGTCTGTTTCTGACATTGCTATATGTTGCTTCAGTAAGAAATTTGCTCATCTACAGGTTTCGGTTGCTTTTTGGACCTCTCATTCAGACTTTTTTTAATACGTAGATTATTTGTGTTTCTACTATAGGAAGGTGTAAATCGTTTGAATTCAAGTGATCAAGCGCTTTCTAATGTAAGTTGAAGTTGTTACAGATACTCTGGTTACACCAACTGTTAAAAACACTGTCTTTACATACATTGTCTCGGATATTGTGTTTACATATATTGTCTTAGTTTAGTTTAGTCGATGGATCAACATCACGGCACACGGGTGTAACCCATTAGTTCTCCGTTCTTCTCCTAACTCAAGCCCGAGTCCGGAGATACTCAGCTCAGTGCACGGACTCCGAAGCACCGGCGAGGATCCTTAATTACTTTGGGTAGATTTTTAACTCGAAATTTTGCCGGGCACTCTTTTTTCGATTTCCAACTGCCATGGGATTTGTTTGCGCAATAATACACACGGGCGTCACTACCCAGAGACCAGGGGAAATTTTATTACTAGAAGTCCACGTGACAAAATCACGGTTCTCACCGGGGCTTGAACCTGGGACCTCTAGCACTCGAGGCGGACACCATACCTCGAGACCACTCAGACCCCCCCCCCCTTCCCCTCCCCCCAATGTATTGTCTCAAACATTGTGTACATTTATGTATTGTCTTACACATTCTAGTGTAGTAATCTCGGGATCCTCATTAGTGCTAATGGATTCTGCACTGGGCTGAGATTCTTCAATGCTGACATGGAAACTGTAGAAGATCACAAAATTAATGGCTTGTTTATATAATTTAGTATGATACTTGAACCTAACTCAATGAAGCCGGATCTTTGAACTCAAGGCAATTAAGTATGATCCATGAACTAAACTCAACAAAGTATGACCCTATAACTCAACTCAACTCAGCATGATATTTAAACTTCACTCAGTGAATCATAAGCCTTGAACTCAACTTAATGAAGCATGACATTTGAACTCACTCCAAGGAAAGCAACTCAGGCAGTTATAAGTTATCAGATATCAGTTATCAGTTGGGGTATCTTCATTGCACTCCGGACAGGTCCATAGGTGCTCAGATTCTCCTCCCAGCATATGCATCAGCGTTCGGTGGCTAATAGTGCCAGTTCTGTGTTGGATAACGAGGCACCTCGTTTTCCCGATGTACCTCTCGTGTCTGGCCGTGCCAATTCTTACTCCCAAGTCTTTCATCCTGGACAGCGATGTGGATTCACTGACGTCAAAGTCTTCTGTTCTCGACGTGTCTTTAAAGACGTTAATAATATCGGCACGATCCATGGGCTGGCCATCTACAGGGGGTGCAGAGCCAGACAGTTTATCTCCTCGTTCATTTCCCTCGACTCCCGCATGTCCCGGGACGAAGATGAAGGTGACTTTACGGACAACAGACTTCCGCAGCGACTCAGTCCACTGTCTACGTACAGATCCAGCTTCGACCTTCCGAATCATGCTCATTGAATCACTTAGTACACACACGTTGGTATAATACTGTGATTCCAGCCATATGTGTAACTGCCATCACCTCCATCGCCATGCTACTCGTGGTAGTCATAGAGTGGGCACCACTGGATTCTTGAACGGTTCGGCCCGCTGAACGGGCTGTAAATGCCCACGCACTTCCCTGCTGCTTTACAACAGATCCATCTGTATAGATGAGCACTTCGGGGCTATTTGAGTGTTCATAGATGAGCGCGTGACCTCTGCATTGACAGCGGCAGGGTTCTGCTCTCTGCACCGTCCGTCGAGTGTGATAATGCAGGAGAAAGTGCACTTAAAAGCTGGAGGCACTGGCACCCATTCCTTGCCGGGGTTGATACTGATAAACTGCAGACTGTCTGACGACATCTTCCGCCCGACCCATCCATGATTTGCCCCTCTTTAGCCGGTCACCCTTTTCTCTGAATATAGCGTCATGCAGAGGGTGCTGCTCATCTGCACTTATTTTTAAGTATGCACGAGCTCTCCAGATCTTGATCCTGTGTTCCATTGTCGGGAAGTCAAGGAGGTATCTCATTGCTACACAGCTAGTGTCTCTCGTGCAACCCAAAATGATGCGCGTGGCTTCGTTTTGTACCTTTTCAAGTCTTCCAATCTGTGTAAGGCTGGCAGTGAGGATGGCCGGGGCATACTCGATGGTGAAAGCACCAGTCCTTGGAACAGAAGTATTAGTAGTCGTTGCTCGATATTGGCAGTCGCCATGACTCTCATTGCTGACAAACCTTTTCGAGCTTTCGTTATGACATAATCGACATGATCTCTGAAGGACAGGCTACGATCAAACCTCACGCCAAGATATGTCATCGACTGGGTTCTACTCAAAATGCTCCCATCCATTCTCACTGCCGGCAGGTCTGTGTTCACAATATGGTTGTTTAGGGAGAACCGGGTAGTTATACTATAGCAGCATAATGTTTCACTGTCGTGTACGTTATCTCTTTGCCTCTGTGGGATTGTTCATTGCTACTCCAGTTAGACTTTTTCTAATGTTTATTTTCAAATTGCGATTTTGTAAATCAGCTCCTGGAAAGTCTAATGCTTACATTTATTTTGTTTCGAATATAGGAAGAGGAATATATTCTGGAATTTAGTGATCATCCGGATTTTTATGTAAGTTAAAGCTGTCACACATCTTGTTTATGTTACATATATTGTCACAGACATTGTGTTTCAGTGTGTGTCTTCCACTGTAAAATTTGGGTGATACGGTAACATAATGGTTAAAAACTTGCCTAAAGTTGGTTAACCGAGCAGTGTAAGAAATATTATTTTTTCTATCATATCCTATTTACAGGACATCGCTGTCAACACCAGAATTTTACTACTGTTGTTGATGTCTTGGCAAGTTTTACATTCAGTAGTTTGTCATTGCTTTCTGAACGACCGGCTCCCATACCAACACGTTAAAACCCCAGCTCGACATGGTCTGTTGCCAAATCGATCACCGCCGCGTTTTGAATGTGTGGTAAGCGGCTCACGAATCGCGTTCGGAAGCCTTTAGGCCCCAGAGACAAGATATGGTTACGGGACCAAATTCGCATTAGCTTGGACTTTTAATAAATGCCCAGGGATCTTAGGTCCACCTAGCCTAAAACGTATATTAGAAAATGTCTCATCTCATCTCATCTCATCATGTTCCTCTTGTACCTTGCGGTGTCGATGTGAAGTATAAACATCGTGAGAGTGCCCGATTATGGGCTTCATATATCGATATTCCCATGGACTCTGCTATTCCCTCCGTCCAACGTTTACGTGGTCTGCCCCTTCCTCTGTTTCCATCTGGTCTGTACATCATTGCTTGTTGTGGTATGCTGTTGACTGGTAACCTACTTGCATGGCCAAACCATTTGACTTGCTGCTTTCTAATAAAATCTAGAGCAGCTTTAACCCCCACTTTAGTCCTGATTTCTTCATTTTTGATCTTATCTGTTCTTGATACGTTGAGTATTCTTTTCAGGAATCTCATTTCTGTTGTTGTGATTTTTCTTTTCTCTTTTTCTGTCATTGTCCAGGTTTGCCATTGGTAGCATAGAGTTGGTAGGAAGATTGTGTTGTAATGTGCTTTCTTAGTAGTAATTGATACATGTTTGTTCTTTAGTATTGGTGCCATTTGTCCAATTAGTTGGTTTGCCTTATTGCACCTATTTTCGATCTCGTCTTCTGATCTGCCATTTGATGATACTATACTTCCTTGGTACTTGAAACTCTTTACTTGTTTCAAGGGATGTTCGTTTAGGTGAATTGTTGTTGTTTGTTCTTCTTTAGTTATAGTCATTAGCTCTATTTTGCTTGTGCTAATTTTCATGTTACGTTCCCTACACATTTCGTTTAGACGATTCATATGGTCTTGTAATTCGGCTTCTGATTTTGCTATTAGTGCTTGGTCGTCCGCAAACACGAGTTCTCTAATGGTTAGATTTGCAGATGCTTCTTCTTCTGTGCTCTCGTCATGCAGTATTCTTGCTGTCTCTTTTTGGCTGGTTTCTTTACATATGTTGTCTATATATGTTATGAACAAGAGAGGGGACAGGACACAACCTTGTCGTTCTCCAGATCTTATGGTGAAGGGTTCTGAGTGTCCTCCAGTTGCTCTCACTATGCATTCGCTGTTGTATAAACTTCTACATAGGTTTGTTAGATGTGTACTCATTCCATATTGTTTAAGGATTTCCCACAGCTTGTTTCTATCTACTCTATCGAATGCCTTTTCTTGGTCGACAAAGGATAAGTAGAGTGTTTCATTGAATTCGATTGATTTTTCTATAAGTTGTCTAAGAGCAAAAATGGCATCTGTGCATCCTTTGTGTTTCCTAAATCCAAGCTGCGTTTCGCTTAGCCGGGGTTCTAAAGTAGTTCGTAATCTTTTTTCAAGAATTTTGCAAAATATTTTCCCAGTACGACTCAACAGTGAAATGCCTCTGTATTGCGTGCATTTTCTTTTGCTGCCTTTGTTTTTCCAAATTTGGATAATTATGGCGTTTCCCCAGTCTCGTGGTGTCTGTTGTTCTATCTAAACATAATTGAATAGTCTATGTAGCCAAGCTGTTCCTACTTCTCTTGCTGCTTTAATTAGTTCATTTGGTATTTCATCCTGTCCCTGTGATTTGTTCAATGGGGCTAATCTGACGGCTTCTATAATTTCTTCTTTTAGTATGTCTGGTTCTAGTACTTCTTAGTTTTTCTACGAGCAGTATTAAGATCCCCTGCCGGCTTACTAGGCCAGTAGCAGGTTTAGGACAGTAATCTGACCACAGGGAGTCCATCCCCTATGGCGAGAAAATGTCAATGGTAGTAAAATCAGCCTTCATGAACTGACCGCATCACTTACTGAGTGCCGATTGGTGCATAAACATTTGAGTGTACGCCCTTGTGCCTTAAAGCGTGTAAAGTAGTCCTTTACTTACTGACTGACCTTAACACGTGTGTAACCTTTCAGAAACCAGGTTTTAACGCCCATGTTTGGCCAATCTATATGGCGATATGCTGGCTATGACCTAGATAATAGGAATAAGATGAGAGACCTGACAGATTAATAGCATGGGCAGAATACAATGAAATGGTTAATAGGTAACACTTGGTTTAAACAACATCCTCCACGATTATGTTCGTGGAAAAGCCATGGAAATATTATTCGCAATCAACTTGATTGAATAATGATTCCAAAGAGATTCAGAAGCAGTTTAGAAGGAGACAAAAGGATACCAGGAGCTGATAGATATGATGGCCATGTGCCAGTAATAGAAAAGATGAGGTTAAGACTAAATTCCATGAAGAAAACCCCAAAGAACATCAAGTTAGACCTAGTATTACTTAAAACAGACAAAGAAATTAGAGAAAGGTTCAATTTTATTGTAAATAACAGATATAATGCCATGGAGATGATGCAGACTATTGATGAATCAATCCAACAGACATCAAAATAAATCATTCCACCTAATTGCAAAAAAAAAACCCAAAAAAAAAAAAAAAAAAAATGGATGACAGATGAAATTCTGCAGATCATGGACGAAATAAGAAAGAAAAATCAAGATAAAGAAGAATATAATAGAATCAATCAATCAATCATGTGCCATGCCGGAAAGCGTGGGCGGTCATGACTCGCCATTTCACTGGATCACCAGTGTCGTGGATCAGCTCAGTCTTCCTGTCTCGTCCATGCCATGTGACCAAGCCATCCAGGTATTTTCCTCTCGGTCTTCCTCTTGGTCTGTTCCCCTCGATCTTGCCAGTTGTCACTAAGTTCTCCAATCCATTTCTTCTCATAACATGTCCAAAAAATTTTGACTGTCTACGTCTAATTTCTCTAATCAGTTTTCTAATCTATAATAGAATACATAAATAAATAGTAAAGAAGTGCAAAGTGGCTAAAGAAGTATGGCTAAATCAACAGTGCATGGAAATTGAGAAAAACTATGGAAAAGAGGGTATATATGGCCCATCACACCCGCCGATAGCCACATGATAGAGTTTTGAGGTATTTTATAACGACAGCTGCCCCACCGACTAACTCGCCTCCTCTCAGTGACTACCTCCTGTGTTGGTCCACGGCTGCATATTCAGCATATTCACACCTCTAGACAAAACCTCTAGACAAAACCTCTAGACAAAACCTCTAGACAAAACCTCTAGACACAACCTCTAGACACAACCTCTAGACAAAATATCTAGAGACCACTAACACTTACACATGTTTTGTTTCCAACACAGGAAGATGACCATAGGTGGAGAACACATGAACAAGCGTTGTCTCATGTAAGTTAAAGTTGTCATAGGCAGTGTGGTTATTTATAATGTCTCAGACACTTGTTACACGTATTGTCTCAAACATTGTGATCATATGAATGTCTCAGCCATTGTGTTTACACGTATTGTCTCAGACAATGTGTTTATGTTGTTGTCTCAGACATTGTCTGGTTGCATAGTGTCTCACACGTTATGGTTACATTTATTGTCTAAGACATTGTGTAGTTACGTGTATTGTCTAAGATATTGTGGTTGCATGTATTGTCTTAGATATTGAGTGGTTACATGTATTGTCTTAGATATTATGTGGTTACATGTATTGTCTCAGATATTGTGTAGTTACGTGTATTGTCTAAGATATTGTGGTTGCATGTATTGTCTTAGATATTGAGTGGTTACATGTATTGTCTTAGATATTATGTGGTTACATGTATTGTCTCAGATATTGTGTAGTTACGTGTATTGTCTCAGATATTGTGTAGTTACATGTATTGTCTCAGATATTGTGGTTACATGTATTGTCTCAGATATTTTGTAGTTACGTGTATTGTCTCAGATATTGTGGTTACATGTATTGTCTTAGATATTGTGTTGTTACATGTAGTGTCTCAGATATTGTGTGGTTACATGTATTGTCTCAGATTGTGGTTACATTTAATGTTTCACACATTGTGACTGCATGCATGATTCTATTAAACACATAAGCATGAGAAGACAAACAGTGGTAGTGGTTATTTAACGTGAAAACAAACACTGGAAAACATTGTTTTCACGGAAAGGATCTGCGGCAAAAGAGGCAGAAGCGAGGCAGGAGACATAATGCTGGATTGTGTCAAAGAGATATACCATCAAGAGAATTGATCGAGAATTCCAAGTGCCAAGATCTGGCAATGGAGAGACAAGCATGACCAGGTCAAATGATGATGATGAAACCAAATAGGCCATAGCTCAGATCAATTTAGGAAGCATACACACATAATACCGGATCTGTGGCAAAAGGGTTACGGACGCAATTCGAAATAGCTGTTGGCGATTTGGTAGCAGACCGCTTTGCGTTAGTATTTCATACAATTTAATGAGTGCCGGTCGTTCAGAAATCAATGGCAAATTACTGAACGTGAACTTGCCAAGAAATCACAAACAGCTAACAAATACTAGGGTTGACTGCAACGTCCTGTAAAGGATATGCAACTGATGTTAACCCACGCGATGACTATTTATCACATATCCAGATATTCATGAAAATAGGATGTTTGGTAATGCTACAGAATTCACGCACCATAAATCATATCATGGTTACATACTGGCACACTTCTCTGCACATGTGAAGTTCTCGTGTACTGACCTTGCACGCCCCACTGGTCGCTGAGTTTGGAGAGCGGTGGGGCAGCTCTGCAGAAGTCCGCTGGAAATAGTACTTTGGTCTCTCCACAAACCTGACTTCGATAGATGGAAATAGTACTTTGGTCTCTCCATACACCTGACTCCGATAGTGGTAAGCCCTTTTATAGCTCATATTATCCGAATGTCAAGGCATCGGAATTCAAGGTTAAACCTTAGTCTTCTACAGAATTCACCAACAAATCAAATTCTTTAGGATTCCCCAATTAGTCAAATTCTACAGGATTCATCAGCCAACCAAATTCTATAGGGTTCGCCAACCAATCAAATTCTATAGGGTTCACCAACCAATCAAATTCTATAGGGTTCACCAACCAACCAAATTCTATAGGGTTCACCAACCAACCAAATTCTATAGGGTTCACCAACCAACCAAATTCTATAGGATTCACCAACCAACCAAATTCTATAGGATTCACCAACCAACCAAATTCTATAGGATTCACCAACCAACCAAATTCTATACGATTCACCAACCAACCAAATTCCATAGGGTTCACCAACCAACCAAATTCTATAGGATTCACCAACCAACCAAATTCTATAGGATTCACCAACCAACCAAATTCTATAGGATTCACCAACCAACCAAATTCTATAGGATTCACCAACCAACCAAATTCTATAGGATCAGTGCAGGATTTACCTATAAGCTACACAAGCTATAGCTTGGGGCCCCCAAGAAAGTGGGGGACCCAAAAAATATTGTCCGAGTGAGCAATTGTCATATATGTATACTTAAATAGGTTCCAGGGATCTTTTCGATCATTTTGAAGAAGAAGCAAAGAAAAAATTGCCTGATGTTGATTACAAGAAAAGAAGATATAGAAGAAGGCATATCAATGATGATGAAGATGATGCTTTAGAGAACCTTGAGCCAAGAGACAAGTTCAGAATCAAAACATTTATACCTGTGATGGATGCATTAGAGTCAAGTCTGGCACAGAGGGCCTCAGTATACAATGATGCTGCAAAAAAGTTTTCATTCTTAATTAACAAAACTAGAAGCTACAGAAGAAGAGATTCATGAAGGAGTTAGTGCTTTATGCCAAACATATCCTGAAGATGTGGACTTGAATCTTGTAGGAGAAGTCAAGCATTTTCATCAATATGTTAGACATAGTCAAGCCCATAGTTCAGCGGAACAAGATAGTCTGACACATCAGGATCTGTATAGGGTAATATTTAACGATCGTGTCCAATCAGCATTCCCTAATGTAGAAGCAATTTTGAGATTGTTTCTTAGTATGATGGTTGCAAATTGCTCTGGAGAAAGATCTTTTTCTCAGCTGAAGAGGATAAAATATGAATTTAGAACAACAATGACTCAAGATAAATAATGTTCCCTCAGTCTCATGTGCATAGAAAGCGACAAACTACGCAGTTTATCATATGATGATGTCATCAGTGACTTTTCTCTGGCAAAGGCAAGAAAGAAAATATTTTAGTTTAATATAATTCCTTAATCCTTATAACATGTTTCAAGAGATTAGATAATAAGCCTTTGTAAATTGTGCCTTTTAAAAGAACTTTTGTTTCTTTTTACCAGAGTTTGCATTTTTAAGTTTGTTATGAATAAAAATGATATTAAGGTAAAGATTTATTATTTCACTATCAATATACTTCTTAATTGTATTTCAGTTTAACCCTCTAGGTATCCGAAAATCATATTTGTCACTGACATAGAATATCGGGACTTATAAAGGGCCCCATATTTCAAATAGCTTAGGGCCTTATCAAGTCTAAATCCGGCCCTGTATAGGATTCACCAACACTCTACAAACCAACGGGGAGATACTTGGACATTTATGGAGTTATCTTTGTGTAATAAAGATGATCGTTTACACGCGAAATCAAAGATATAACCAAATTATTACAACAGCTGACATTAATCATTCTTAATCTATTTATTTGTGCAAACGAAGCCTGCCATAGTTGGTGTGACTGCCGCAGTAGTCGTCGTACTTGGGGCACTATTTGCCATTGTCTTCTACAAGAGATGGAAGCGTTTGCCCAGGCAGCCATCAACCGTAAGTCATGCTGTTTTACATAATCTCATTTATTTCTCACATGTGCCTGCTGGCTCAGCGATCGTGTTTGAATCCTCTCCAGGAAATCTCTGTGGCAAAGGAGTTATGCTGCTTGTTTTGCGCAGCGAAGGTTGCGGGTTTGATTCCGGGCTGCGACATTCAGTTGACAAATGCAATTTTCTCGGAGACTACTGGAGGTCGTGGCTGGGGCTACGGAGTTCGTGCTCTGAGTGATGCTTTTGTCAGGCTGCCTTGCTGAAAGAGATTACGCCATATGGAATTACACACATAGTGGAAGGAAGTCAGTTGTTTTGCCAAATCGTCACCAAGGCGAGGTTGTTTTTTTTTTTATTCAGCAGACCTTACAGTCGACCGAGTCTAAAATGGGCAACATAAAATGTTCTGTAAAGAAAAGACAGCCGATGTGATTTTGAATATACCAATTTAATGTTGATTGGTCTATTAAAGTATGGGGGGTAACACCATAAACCCAGGGAGACGTGCCTGTAAAGTAGCTAGTTTGCTGGCCAGGTGGCCATGTTTACATCCCATCGAGGGGGTTTTAAAAACATTTGACCTGAACTCGCAGGATGGTCCTGTCTAAAAGGGCTACCAGGAAGTGTTATGAGATATAAAAGCTTTCCATATTGCTCTTTGAGTGCTAGTTGGTCTGTACAACTGTGGCTAGTCTAATATCCTCATTACGTCTCTTCATCGTGTGCCATGCCGACAAGCGTCAGCGGTCATCTTTCACCATCTTATACGATCAGCAGAGTCGTGGATCAATCTCGTGTCCTTGTCTCGACCATGCCATGTGGTCAAGCCATCCAGATATTTATTAATCTGCCTTCCCCTTATTCTTTTCCCCTCAGTCTTGCCAGTTATCACCAAATTGTTTATTTATTCCCATAACGTGTCCAAATAAATCTTGACCGTCTACCTCTACTGTCTTTAATTAGTTTACTGTTTTCATCTGCTTCTTTTAGAACTTGCCCATTGGTTTTTCTGTCTGTTTATGGTATTCTTTGAATTTTCCTCATAAACCACATTTCCACTGCTATCTTTTTTTTCCAGCTGGTCTGCTCATTAACCACGTTTCACACCCATAGAAAAGTATATGTTCTATGAGCTTGATCACACTGATCGTGAAAGATGTGCTCCCAGAATCAGCAGCCAAAGTATAGGCATGAACGCCTACACCAGCTGGCAAGGCACTTGATGATGATGAGCTTAGCTACAGTATTATTGTTTATGCTTTACATGCACTGTTGCAATGTTTTACTGCAGGTTTATATCACAAATTGACACTTATAACCGGGCACTCTCACGAAGTTTATACTTCACCTCGACACCGCAAGGTACAAGAGGAACATGATGAGATGAGATGAGAATATGGTTAGGTAATTATTGCTTTTTTGTGCTCTCAGGAATGATTATATGTCAGTGCCAAACAAAATGTATGTTTGGACCAAACGTGGTACACAATCACATAAACAAGTATTACAATCCCAGAATCAGCAACAGAAATAATTGATACAGGAAGGAAAGCAAACAACCATAGGCCACACGTGATGTGGTGAGGTACGAAATGGCTAACACAGACAATCTCCGAAAGAGGATCCTAACCACCCCGGTAATACCATCAAGCAGCGGATCCTTTGCAGAATATCACTCTCATCGTGGTACACCTAAAATCCCTTCTATCGCTGGCCATGTCTCCCGCCTCATGCGCCCTCATGGCCACTGTGTCCGCAATGTCCTGTGTCCATCTTCGTGTCTGTCGACCCCTGCCTCTACTTCCAGTAACCATGCCTTCCATCCCTGTTCTCTCCCAGCAACTGTGGCCAAAGTATTTTAGTTTCCAATACACGATTATATTTAAATGATTTTTGATTGCTGTCTATGGTTCCCAGGCACATTTACGGTCAGTAGTTTGCCATTGCTTACTGAACGACTGGCACTCATACCTTTGTATGGGAAACCAACGCAAGGCGGTATGATTCGAGATCGCCTGCAGCTGAGTTTCTAACGCAATATACGGGATTACGAATTGCAGAGCCGGTAACAGATAGAAGGGGCAGACAAATCAAGACACAATATACCTTTACTTCCAAAGAGTATTTCTACATCACAGAATACAACAGCAAAGCTATAAATGAATATAATACACAGAATATTGTCTTTCACAGAACCTAGACTGCAACTTCAAATACACACAGTTCGGCAGAGATGAAACCGAAGACTTGATGACTATGAGCATCCCAGAAAATATAATATACCAACCCTCTGTTTAACAAACAAAATCCTCAGCAACAATCTACGCCCAGACAAGGGAAACAAAGTATAGAGCAACAGATGGGAGTCACCAGGATGTTGCTTCTGTGGACACGGAATATGTTGTTTGTTGTGTTCTTCTTCTTTTGTTCTGTTCTTCTTCTTGTGTCCTCTATTTCCCTACCGGGGTATGTCCTCAACCAACTCACCCACACCCTCCTATCTTTAACTATCCTATAGCTTTGTTCGCGCCCTTCCCATGTTTATAATTTCTGGTTCAACTTCTCTTCTCCGTGAGTTTGTGTGTTTTCCACTATTTCTTTTGCTCTGTGGGTTCCAGACTAATGCTTTTCTAGTTATGCTATCCTCGAGTGTTTTCTGTGTATGGGCGATCCAGAGCCAGAGTATTTTGTTCACCTCTTGTCTCATTGGTATTTCTTGTACTAGAATAGCTTACAATTGGTTGCAGATGTAATAACTGCCGGACTCTCCTTCGGGAGACCCTGGTTCCATCCCTCGGTAAGGCGTGGGATTTTTTTTCTGTCGGGGAAACAAAATCCAAACCTGCACAATTCGCGGCGACTGCACTAGCCAGGCGGCCTAATTCCCCAGGCTCAAAGACCCCTCTGCCATACACCGCAAGGTACTATATTGGCAGTAAATTATAGTTTATATATATATATATATATATATATATATATATATATATATATATATATATATATATTGGTTGGATATATTGGTATATTATGTAAATTGGTCTATATATATATATGGTGGAATCATCCATCAAGTGTGAATTGGTCTATAGACATAGAGGGGAATAATCCATCAAGTGTAAATTGGTCTATAGATATATGGTGGAATCATCCATCAAGTGTGAATTGGTCTATAGACATATGGGGGAATCATCCATCAAGTGTGAATTGGTCTATAGACACATGGGGGAATCATCCAACAAGTGTAAATTGGTTTATAGACATATGGTGGAATCATCCATCAAGTGTGAATTGCTCTATAGAGATACGGGGGAATCATGCATCAAGTGTGAATTGGTCTACAGGCATATGGTGGAATCATCCATCAAGTGTGAATTAGTCTATAGACATATGGTGGAATCATCCATCAAGTGTGAATTGGTCTGTAGACATATTGGGCTAGCACCATATACCTAGTAGGTCTCTAGGCGTGTACACGGATATTTTACTTGTTAACTTTAGGTTGCACTGCAATCACTCCTGGTATTTTTATGTTACAATCACACATACCCCAACTTTATTTATATTACAAATTTTAATTACTAGTTTGATTTCAGTTCACAACGCATACTTTATCCTGTTACCCTGCTTTGCATTTATTTGCACTGTGTTTCTTTAAAGTTTCCCATCTGATTTCTTTAAAGTGTCATGATTTGTTGGCATTAGTTATTGTTTTAAATTGGAGAATCATGTGATATAGATGCTTGTAAGTAGAGAAACAAGGACTAGGATGTTGTTAAACTCAGTGTGATGTAGATATTCACTTGTTGTTTGTTATTTTTCTGTGATATTCTACTGTTGAGACCATGTTTTTCTTGTGCCACAAACGAGGTGAATGCATTTAGTTGTGTGTCGAAGCTTGGGTGATTTAAGAGCTCAATTATTATTTTAATTAATATATTACTTTTTTTGTAGTAGCAACAGCAGCAGCATATGGAATGGGAAGCACACAATTCAGCAGTAGTAGATGTGAAGCTGGTTGTTCTGGAGGAACAAGTTATAGACAAACGAGAATAAGATAGACAATGATATAAACATAAAGATTAATTAATTAATTAATTAATTAATTAATTAATTAATTAATTAATTCGTTCATTCATTCATTCAGTAGCATGTTCTTTGCAGACCTTGTTCCTAAATCAACCTTACGGAAAAATTCTCAGACATTAGCAAGATGTCTCACATCCAATACACCATCTCTCATTTTCTTTGTTTTACTTATTCTATCAACTGTAAGCTTTGTTGATTTTTTTAATAAAATGTGTGCAGTAATAGTCAGGGATGTCTTAAGTATATCAGAATATCACATATAAGCCATGTCACTTTTTTAACACATTCAGCGCCAAACACATAGTTGGTTTGGGCCAAACAAAAATGGATGGCGGAAAATGGGAAATAGGGGTGTGTCACAGTTATGACTTTAAAGTTGTTAACATGGTAGCAGACATGTGTGATAACGCAATGGCAACATTTCGGCGACATATAAGTCCATGGCTTAAGGCATCAAGCGTTCATCTTCGTTGTGGTCGACACTTGTCTATTTTTGTTTTTTTCAGGAACCGTACCTACCATTATTGTTCTTTCTAAACCACTATGTTGCTCTGTGTGGCCACAGTATTTCAGTTTCTGACACATGAGCCTGTTCGTGGGTCAGGTTTATATATAAGATATATGTTCACATCTTTCTATCTTGTAGCAATGTCATACCGGGGGACATTGTTTGTATTTTTTGTGCTTTTGAGCTGTTTTCTGTTAATTATATGTCAGTCTTTACTGACAAATCTCAGTTTTAGCTTAGTTACTGTAACGAGTTCACCTTGGGTAGTGAGAGTGAACCACACCCGAAGGGTCTCTGGCACTCCCGTGTATTCTAGCCCCAGGGGTTGGACAGGCAGATACACATTTTTACTCTGTGGTTGATCTCATATTAGTTATTTATGTCTACAAGCCCCTCCAGATTCTAGACCCCCACTAACTACCTACTCCTGTGGAACAATGAACACTTAGGCATCGCCCGAGACCACACTCAATCATTATACAAAGAGCAAGTCAACGTACATAAAGTTTATTCTACCCTTGAGAATATAGAACTGAAATGAACATCCTGATAGAATATTCTATTTACACAAATAGAGGATAGAGTAGAGACAGAATCAGAGATAATATTGTCATCATGGAGTTGAGAAGTCGATTGGATGCAGATGTCCTGTCCAGTCGGTCCGCCACTCACCCGACTTCCTTCCAGTGAGATGACTAGAACCTTGGAGATCACTCCGTCCCCAGATCGTGGATCCCCAACAATAGAGTCACTGCTGGACCTCACTCACTGGACCAACTGCATCTGTATCACTCTCCAGGAGTCACTGTTAATACACAGTTCTCTAACACCACTGGTTGGGAGACAATCCTCCTGGACTTGACTCCAAGTATTCGTGACTTCGATGAACCTAAGTAGTCACTGACCAATCAAATGGTCCATCTAGCATAGCACAATAACACTGCTTAAAGAATATGTCAATGACCAATTCAATGGTCCCTCACAGTAACACTGCTTGCAGAATGTCAATGACCAATTCAATGGTCCCTCACAGTAACACTGCTTGCAGAATGTCAATGACCAATTCAATGGTCCCTCACAGTAACAGTGCTTGAAGCATCAGATATGGCCACTGAAATGTCACTGAGTCCTACTCGAACACAGTTCATAATCTTCATACTGGGACAGTGCATTATTAGAATCAGACATCTATTTCATGGAAAACAATTCAGGTTGGACTATAATCAATTGTCCCTTCCACCTGGTAACTTGCATTTATTTCCACGTTTAGGCAGAACCACCGTAATAATATACGGACAGGTGTTTCCTTTCTTTGAGCATGCTTGCTCAAAATGCTGAAATGTTCCTGGCTGAAATAGAATATCTTCTAACGTAGAAAACCATCACAAACCATCACGCCCCACACGTGCACATTCAGGGCACCTGGATTACTTGATGCAAACCTTCATGCATGGTGAATCACATTGGGTACATGGTGTGGTGGAGTCTGGCGTGATAAGTAAAGAATTGAACCCTTCGCTATGTCACACGAAGTGGTTTCCTGCCAACGACAATTATAGTTGACTGGTTCCTCAACAGGCAAACTCCTGAAAAGGAAGAGCGACCGGTGAGAGTATACTGGCCCAAACATTAGTCCACATGCATCCTACCAATGACTACTCAACCCTCAGTCATGCTACTTAGTTATGCATATAACCAAAGCATTATCTCTATATGGAGAGTAGTAAAGCATGGGTTCAGGAATGTCAGCTGGCCTCACAGAACAGCCCGTCAAACAGAGCAAGAAATCAGAATGACGAGTCTGATCGTAGGTCTCACCTATCCCTAATCATCTACCAGTCGTCGCTAACGTCAGTAGTGATAGTAGGCTGTTATCATAGTTCTAATTTAATCGAACTAAACAATAAGGTAAAGAGTCCCTGGACTCGTTCCTAACATCATCAATGTTCATTAAGAAACATAATATTGATCAATATACCATCCCTCGGGATATAGGAATAGTACATGATCACATCCAATATGTACACAAGCCTGTTTGCTGGTGGGACCACCTGCCCACGCTATAGCAAACTCTTCTTATCAGACTCTGCCTTAGAGTCAAGAAGCCTTCTTGAGAATACATGTTCCCCACATGTTCCAAGGGTAATGTTCCAGTTCCGCCCTCTCAAGTGGGTTAGCCTTGGTCGGACCGAACTTCATCGTTGGTCTGGTTTACCAACCTATACTTTCATAACTTGCTTTCACATCCCCCATATTCTATATGTCCCCTGTCTCATACAGCCTCCTTGCATCCTTCCATACTTCCAGCACCTTAGCATTCACTCGCACTAGCGCCAGTATGAAAGAAACAGGATAGCTTAGACAAGAATTCAGAATGCATGTTTATATCGCGACGGCACACATTGTTATCACGCGTCGACCTATTCGGCGTTCGGAATTACTCCAGGAAGTATCACATGCCATAACCTAATATATATATACACAATGTCACATCATATATATATATATATATATATATCACCAAAGCAGACTTACTTAGCACAGAAATCCGGTGTTCCACACAATGAATTCACTATTAAGTTACTACACAATAGTTACATCATTCCTGGTGGCATAGAACTACGTTCTTCCTTTACTTAGTAACTAAGCACAATTTTGTCTGAATCTCCACCTACCAACTTACCTGGTTTTCTAACCGTTCTTCGGCTTCAGCAACTGACTGACATAAATCTAAGTTTCTATCAGGCACAAGTAACTAGGTTTTATTCTAACACAGCAACCTAATAGATGCAACGATTTACAATATATGGTAAATATAATTTACATCCATATAACCCCATCGCCTTCCTGCGTTCCCAATAGCTGATTCGCGAACACGCAGTAAACAAACACACGATTAGCCATCAACCGCGTTATCGATCGGTTTGCTAATTAGTATGCAAGGACATCCGCATAGGTAATGAGGTTAGAACAATGGCGTGTGGTACACACTTACAAAGTTAAATGATTTACACAAATATGTACCTGAATGTTAAGAACCAGATTTCCAGTCAGTTTCAGAACTGTTCAAGGGCTTCTCAGCTTCCTTTCCATAACAGTCAGCCGAATCATGGTTGAGGTGAGACACCACACAAAATTGGCTCACAGGGCCTGCGTCTGCTCTCTCCGAGCAAAGTAGAAGTGAATGAAAGGTTTAGCCAATTTCCCCCCTCGTGCCAACTCAATGCGCACGAGAAGATAGTGCTTCTTGAGAAAAGACACTTTCTCGGGAAACCGTCATTCCCCGCCTAGAATTTCTAGATCTCTCTGCACGAGAATTTAGTGCGATACCCAGCCTCACGGGTCACTCAAATTCCGGTGTTTCGAGAAGATTCTAGATAGTAATTCCTCCATCGGCTTCCCTCAGTCTATTATTAGCTGGGAAAGTCCCCCGATGACGCGCCAAAATAGTGCGGCATCTTTACGACCCAAGACAGATAAACGCGTTTCGTCACATAGGCCCCCACTTTAAGAGGATCGACCCCATCGTTCCACTTCTACGCAGAAGCTGTCTATGTCGTTCTTTCTTCCTTCTTAGAGACCGGATGGCGGATGAGGAAGTCTAACCCGTCAATATTTCATAGGATACTTTTACCACCTCTGGTGGGGTGACAAGCTATTCAGTATCACGGGTGATCAACGCCTACTCCGCTACTGCGATCGGGCATCTCGCAGTGTCTTGCGGACCAGAGCTCCCGCCTCGATCTGATTTAACGATCGTTCCTGCCAGAGTTTACTGGACTTCTGCAACTCCAGCTTCCCCTTTCGAGGACCCAGCTGGACTGCAGTCGGTCGGGTTGAGGAACCAGGGGTCTGTGTCCGTTCCGACACAACCCACCTCTTCCGACCACGGTTCTCAGTGTAGCTAGCTCTGCGGGTGTTCCTTTGGCCGGTCATGTTCCCCCGAGTACCGGGCTGAACCGAAGAAGGTACCTGCACATACATATAGGACTTCCTATGGTGTGACAGGCTTTCCGCTACCTGGCCTGAACCCCGAACCGTTCTCTCAGCGAATCTCTGCGCTTTTGGGCTGGTCGACTTATCATCGGGCTTCCCCTCATAGCGCATGAGGAGACTGGAATGGAAAGTAGAAGACTTTCCCAGGATCACCACTCCATAGTGCTTGTAGAGCCCCACTTTATCCACTAGGAATGGGCCCTGCCACCCGATTTCGAATTCGTTCCCCTCGATTGGAAGGAGTACTAGAACTCGGTCTCCAACCACTAAGGATATCTTCGTCTTCGTCCGTTTCTCGGGTGTGCATTTACGGCACTCCGGACAAGACCTGATATACCTGCGCACGTCGCCTGTCATTCCTGGCCACCAATAGTACCGGGATAGACACTTACTGGTTGTCCCTACAGTCAGATGTCCGGTTGGGGACCTGACATGTACCGTTCGCAGCAGATTAGCTCTGAAGCTCTCAGGAACCAACTTACGTTCCTTCTGCCGCTTCTCTGATCCGGTCTGAATTAACGGTGACCGGTTGTCAGATTCGAACTTACCCTAAATTAACGGGTTTTCATCGTTGGGCAACCATTCTGAACAAGGACACTCCGTTGCATCCTTGCTCCGAGCATTACTCATCACATCCGGGTGAGTTTTCCGGAGACTTACCTTTTCTAGACCCCCTTCCTCTGTATCTCTGACCTGCCTAGACTTATAGATGCTAGGGTGTTCTGGTTCGCCCAGAAACACGTACTTCCGGCCAAGAATTAGGGGATAGAGAGGATCCGGTACTACTGCCGCCTGAATGCGTCCAGTAACGTACTTGCTCCGAATCTCCACATTGGCAATCGGGCAACGTAACGCTACAGCACTCCTACTGGCTGGCTGTATCTCCGTTATCTCCCCGGTGAGTTGCTCTGGGCCTGTCAGGTGGGATGCAATTACAGCAGGAAATTGCAATTCTGTGTCGTAGAGGCACATCACCCGTTGCCCGTTCACTTCTACTCTCTCAACCACTGGAGGTCGTCTAGGTTCTACATTCCCATCAACCGACTTCACATTCTTGCATGGTCTATTCCTAACCTCTGCAAGACAAGCAAAGTGAAAGTCCTCGGGCTTACTCTTGCACTCACTCGTGTTGTGAGTGCTGGACTTGCAGAATTTGCACCATCGTTCACTCCACTTCCTCTTTGGAGAACTAGGTGGGCTATTCTTACCTTGGTTGACGTTAGAGATCTTCTCTAAAGAATTTACCTGTTTACTTGGTTTTCCCGAACCATTGGTCTTTTTTGTCTTCTTCTTTGACTTACCGTGATCCGTATCTTTCGATCGCGGATCTGTTGGACTGGTATCCCCAGTCTCGCCATAGACTTCAACGTATCTTTCGGCTAACTTGGTGACTATATCCAATCTCTCAGCCCCATTCTCACCTAAGAAGTTTCGCAAGGGTTTAGACATTTGCATTCGCATCTGATCTACAACCATCAACTCACGCAAACTTTCATACTCCTCATTAAATCCGGCCAAGGCCATCCATTTAAGAAGGTATGAGTTCAATCTCACACTGTATGCTGAAAACAGTTCGCCAGGCTCTCGCTTAGAAGTCTGAAACTTCCTTTGGTATGAGTGCGCTGTGATCTCGAATCCCTTCAAGAGAGCAGCTTTCAGTGCCGGGTAATCATTCTGTAAACCCGGTGGCAAGCGTGCGTACACTTCATAACCGGCGCCTCTGAGTCCCTGGGGGAGTTTCAAACACCATTTCTGTTTGTCTAGCCCCATTGCAATAGACATGGCTTCATACTTCTCTAAGTACTGGTCTATCCGTTCCTTCTCGGGTTCGAACGGCTGTAAAGGCCATTTCATAGCCTGGTAGTCACGTCTACTGGTTGACTCTGAGCCAGGAGGTACACCACCTCCCATAGCTCCATCAGTTACACCTGTAGCAGGCACGTGTGCCTCAAGTAGCTTCATTCGATACTCATGGTCACGTTTTTCTCTCTCGGCTTCCAACTCAAGCCGTTTCATTTCAGTATCAGCCGCTATCCTCTTTTCCTAAAGGGCCACTTTACTGGCTTCCAGTTCTCTTTCTGCTCTCCTCCTCTCTCTTTCCTCTTGGCGAAAATTTCTTTCCACCTCTTGCACATAGGATTTCAAAGCCTCTCCCTCTCTTGCACATAGGATTTCAAAGCCTCTCCCTCTAGACCTGACTTACGCCCAGTTTCCTTAACTTTGTCTAAGTCTATCTCTTGGGTAGACATGTTGACTATGAGGTGGGTACTCAAGTATGTGTGGGTGAAGCAATACAATGAATCAATAATCAATAGGACTAACTAATCACCACAACACAAATGTCCGTCAGACAGTTATGAGATAGGTAGAAGTAGTAGAATCTTATGTAGACTGAAGTAGAGGATATAGACTAAGTCCCTATCCCTATGCGAGAGTTCTACAACACACAAAGATCTTGGAATAATCCCGGATGAGCCCCCACTCTATATTCTGAAGTGTAACGAGTTCACCTTGGGTAGTGAGAGTGAACCACACCCGAGGGGTCTCTGGCACTCCCGTGTATTCTAGCCCCAGGGGTTGGACAGGCAGATGCACATTTTTACTCTGTGGTTGATCTCATATTAGTTATTTATGTCTACAAGCCCCTCCAGATTCTAGACCCCCACTAACTACCTACTCCTGTGGAACAATGAACACTTAGGCATCGCCCGAGACCACACTCAATCATTAAACAAAGAGCAAGTCAACGTACATAAAGTTTATTCTACCCTTGAGAATATAGAACTGAAATGAACATCCTGATAGAATAATCTATTTACACAAATAGAGGATAGAGTAGAGACAGAATCAGAGATAATATTGTCATCATGGAGTTGAGAAGTCAATTGGATGCAGATGTCCTGTCCAGTCAGTCCGCCACTCACCCGGCTTCCTTCCAGTGAGATGACTAGAACCTTGGAGACCACTCCGTCCCCAAAGCGTGGATCCCCAACAATAGAGTCACTGCTGGACCTCACTCACTGGACCAACTGCATCTGTATCACTCTCCCGGAGTCACTGTTAATACACAGTTCTCTAACACCACTGGTTGGGAGACAATCCTCCTGGACTTGACTCCACGTATTCGTGACTTCGATGAACCTAAGTAGTCACTGACCAATCAAATGGTCCATCTAGCATAGCACAATAACACTGCTTAAAGAATATGTCAATGACCAATTCAATGGTCCCTCACAGTAACACTGCTTGCAGAATGTCAATGACCAATTCAATGGTCCCTCACAGTAACAGTGCTTGAAGCATCAGATATGGCCACTGAAATGTCACTGAGTCCTACTCGAACACAGTTCATAATCTTCATACTGGGACAGTGCATTATTAGAATCAGACATCTATTTCATGGAAAACAATTCAGGTTGGACTATAATCAATTGTCCCTTCCACCTGGTAACTTGCATTTATTTCCACGTTTAGGCAGAACCACCGTAATAATATACGGACAGGTGTTTCCTTTCTTTGAGCATGCTTGCTCAAAATGCTGAAATGTTCCTGGCTGAAATAGAATATCTTCTAACGTAGAAAACCATCACAAACCATCACGTCCCACACGTGCACATTCAGGGCACCTGGATTACTTGATGCAAACCTTCACGCATGGTGAATCACATTGGGTACATGGTGTGGTGGAGTCTGGCGTGATAAGTAAAGAATTGAACCCTTCGCTATGTCACACGAAGTGGTTTCCTGCCAACGACAATTATAGTTGACTGGTTCCTCAACAGGCAAACTCCTGAAAAGGAAGAGCGACCGATGAGAGTATACTGGCCCAAACATTAGTCCACATGCATCCTACCAATGACTACTCAACCCTCAGTCATGCTACTTAGTTATGCATATAACCAAAGCATTATCTCTATGCTTCTAACATGGAGGAGTCCAGACAGCAGGATTAAAAATCAGATAGATTACATCCTGATGAGCAAAAGGTTTCGAAATGCATTAACAGTTGTAAAAACAGTTCCAAATGCAGACTGTTACAGTGATCACAGATTAATTACTGGCACATTGAGGGTAAAGTTAAAGAAAGTCAAGTATACAGCAGGAAACCCTAAATATGACTTGTGCAAATTGAAAACTGACAAAGAAATACAAGATAATTTTAACATAGAAGTAAAGAACAAATTTGATTTATTGTCTGATCTAGAGATCCTATTTCAAGATGTAGATGATCAATGGGAAATGCTGAAGAATTCAATCAGTTGTGCAGCAGAAAAAACTATTCCAAAAGTAAAGAAAGTTGGCCGTAAGACATGGATGACTGAAGAAATTTTACAACTAATGGAAACAAGAAGACAGAACAAAAATAATCCTGCCAAATATGAAGAAATTCACAGAAAAGTCAGAACCTTATGTAAGGAGGCTAAAGAAACATGGCTTGAGAAAAATTGCAGAGAAATTGAAAAACAACACAACAGTAAAAATGCGAAACTAATGCACAAAAGAATTCAGGAGATTACTAATCAAAGAACACGTACATCAGCAGGCTGCCTAAAGACAAAAGATGGAAGAGTCATAATAGAAAAAGATCAGATTTTACATGTATGGTCAGATTACGTGAAAAACCTTTATGACGATAGCAGAGACGAACAATATATTGTTCAAAATAACAATGAAGGGCCAGCAATTTTGAAGATGGAGGTTCAGAATGCTCTTAATCATATGAAATCTGGCAAAACCCCCGGTCCAGACAGCGTCACAACAGAAATGATTAATGCTTTAGAAGAATATGGAATAGATAAAGTTACCAGTCTGCTTAATACAATATATGATACTGGAAACATACCTCATGAGTTATGTAATTCTGTATTTATTGCAATCCCAAAGAAATCAGGAGCCTTGGAATGTGATCAACATCGAACAATTAGTATAATGAGTCACATCACGAAGATTTTGCTAAGAATTATCATGCAAAGAGTTAGGAGGAAAATACAACCTGAAATAGGAGAAGAACAATGTGGGTTTGTAGTAGGCAAGGGTACAGTAAATGCTGTGTATATACTGAGAACCGTAATCGAACGTTCTATAGAAGTAAACAAAGATCTACACCTTTGCTTCATTGACTACACAAAGGCTTTTGATAAAGTGAGACATGTCAACATGATAAGGATGCTTGAAGATCTACAAATTGATGGGAAAGACCTTAGACTTGTAAAAAACATATATTGGAAACAACAAGCTGCCATAAGAGTTGATAATGAAGTAAGCCAATATCAGCCTATTAAGAGAGGTGTGAGACAGGGATGTGTAATGTCTCCAGATCTGTTTTCCCTGTACAGTGAAAATATTTTCAGAAATATTGAAAATATGGAAGGAATCAACATTGGGGGACGATGCATCAATAACATTAGATATGCAGATGATACAGTCTTGATTGCAGACAATGAACAGGACCTGCAAAATTTAGTAGATGCGGTTGTTACACATAGTGAACAACAAGGGTTAGAATTAAATTGTAAAAAGACACAGATTATGGTCGTCACTAAGAAGAACGAAATACCACAGTGTAATATACAAGTAAATGGGAATACTCTTCAACAAGTGAATAGGTACAATTACCTCGGAACAGTAATAACATCTGATGGGAGATGCCTTGAAGAGATTAGAACAAGAATCGCCATGGCAAAAGTAGCCTTTAGCAAGATGAAAAACATACTGACCAATAAAAAGATGTCAATTGAAACGAGAAAAAGAGTGTTGAGATGCTACATAGAACCTGTACTTTTATATGGATGTGAAGCTTGGACAATGAGCAGCCAGGCTGAAAAATATCTGATGGCTGTAGAAATGTGGTTTCTGAGGAAAATGCAAAGAATACCATGGACAGCCAGAAAGACCAATGAACAAGTCCTTCAAGAAACAAATGAAGATCGTAAACTGATCAGAGACATTAGACGTAGACAGTCACAATTTTTTGGGCATGTTATGAGAAGAAATGATTTGGAGAACTTGGTGACAACTGGTAAGATCGAGGGGAACAGACCAAGGGGAAGACCTAGAAACAAGTATCTGGATGGCTTGGCCTTGTGGCATGGTCGAGACAAAAACACGGAACTGATCCACGACTCTGTTGATCGAGTGAGATGGCAGAACATGACCGCCCACGCTTACCGGCATGGCACATGATGGATGGATTATCTCTATATGGAGAGTAGTAAAGCATGGGTTCAGGAATGTCAGCTGGCCTCACAGAACAGCCCGTCAAACAGAGCAAGAAATCAGAATGACGAGTCTGATCGTAGGTCTCACCTATCCCTAATCATCTACCAGTCGTCGCTAACGTCAGTAGTGATAGTAGGCTGTTATCATAGTTCTAATTTAATCGAACTAAACAATAAGGTAAAGAGTCCCTGGACTCGTTCCTAACATCATCAATGTTCATTAAGAAACATAATATTGATCAATATACCATCCCTCGGGATATAGGAATAGTACATGATCACATCCAATATGTACACAAGCCTGTTTGCTGGTGGGACCACCTGCCCACGCTATAGCAAACTCTTCTTATCAGACTCTTCCTTAGAGTCAAGAAGCCTTCTTGAGAATACATGTTCCCCACATGTTCCAAGGGTAATGTTCCAGTTCCGCCCTCTCAAGTGGGTTAGCCTTGGTCGGACCGAACTTCATCGTTAGTCTGGTTTACCAACCTATACTTTCATAACTTGCTTTCACATCCCCCATATTCTATATGTCCCCTGTCTCATACAGCCTCCTTGCATCCTTCCATACTTCCAGCACCTTAGCATTCACTCGCACTAGCGCCACTATGAAAGAAACAGGATAGCTTAGACAAGAATTCAGAACGCATGTTTATATCGCGACGGCACACATTGTTATCACGTGTCGACCTATTCGGCGTTCGGAATTACTCCAGGAAGTATCACATGCCATAACCTAATATATATACACAAAATCACATCATATATATATATCACCAAAGCAGACTTACCTTACCACAGAAATCCGGTGTTCCACACAATGAATTCACTATTAAGTTACTACACAATAGTTACATCATTCCTGGTGGCATAGAACTACGTTCTTCCTTTACTTAGTAACTAAGCACAATTTTGTCTGAATCTCCACCTACCAACTTACCTGGTTTTCTAACCGTTCTTCGTCTTCAGCAACTGACTGACATAAATCTAAGTTTCTATCAGGCACAAGTAACTAGGTTTTATTCTAACACAGCAACCTAATAGATGCAACGATTTACAATATATGGTAAATATAATTTACATCCATATAACCCCATCGCCTTCCTGCGTTCCCAACAGCTGATTCGCGAACACGCAGTAAACAAACACACGATTAGCCATCAACCGCGTTATCGATCGGTTTGCTATTTAGTATGCAAGGACATCCGCATAGGTAATGAGGTTAGAACAATGGCGTGTGGTACACACTTAGAAAGTTAAATGATTTAAACAAATATGTACCTGAATGTTAAGAACCAGATTTCCAGTCAGCTTCAGAACTGTTCAAGGGCTTCTCAGCTTCCTTTCCATAACAGTCAGCCGAATCATGGTTGAGGTGAGACACCACACAAAATTGGCTCACAAGGCCTGCGTCTGCTCTCTCCGAGCAAAGTAGAAGTGAATGAAAGGTTTAGCCAATTTCCCCCCTCGTGCCAACTCAATGCGCACGAGAAGATAGTGCTCCTTGAGAAAAGACACTTTCTCGGGAAACCGTCATTCCCCGCCTAGAATTTCTAGATCTCTCTGCACGAGAATTTAGTGCGATACCCAGCCTCACGGGTCACTCAAATTCCGGTGTTTCGAGAAGATTCTAGATAGTAATTCCTCCATCGGCTTCCCTCAGTCTATTATTAGCTGGGAAAGTCCCCAGATGACGCGCCAAAATAGTGCGGGATCTTTACGACCCAAGACAGATAAACGCGTTTCGTCACAGTTACCAAGAGAAATTGTGCTGGGTACATTGAAACGGTGGCATGGAGGAATATCATCGGCAGAGCTGGTCCAGACTCCCAAAGACCGAGATCTGTGGAGAGACATGAACGCCTACACCAGTTGCATGGCACTTGAAGATGTTGAGCTTAGCTACAGTATTATGGTTGATGCTTTACTTACACTATTGTAATGTTTTTACTGCACTTGCATTCCACAAATAAATGATACTTTTATAACATGGTTCGATAATTATTGCTTTTGTGCTATCAGGAATGATTAGATGTCTTAACTGATTCAGTGACAAACAAAAAGGTAAGTTTCGACCAAATCAGATGAACAAGTACGAGTATTATAATGAAAATGTCCATTCAGTGAGCATTAAAATTGGGGAAGATACACGAAACAAAACAAATAACACTATGACCCTAGTTTGGCGATATATCGTCCTTCTGTCCGAATACAATGAATGAATCTCTAAAGAATTAGAAGTAGACCAATGGTTCTCAACCTTTTTTGGCCCGTGCCCCCCTTCACCATATTTTTAAAACATCATTTCCCCCCCCCCCGCCATATTTTTAGAACGTCATTTCCTCCCTTTCGTATTTCCTCCCTAAAAATGTTCCCCAGTGTACGTAATAATTGAAGCTAAATTCAATAGCACATACTAAAACAAGTCTAGACATCTACATAAAACGTGATTTGCGGATCTACTTACGTTATAAAATGAATTTCAGAAGGGTGATACGTACAGAACCGTAAAGTATGAAGGGAAAAACAATATCAAGTAATCGTTTCTTGTAGTAACGCAATCTAAAAATGATCTTAATCCCCCCCCCCCCCCTGGAAACCCTAAAATTCCCCCCCCCCCTGAGGGGGGGGGGGAATTCCCCACCGGTTGAGAACCACTGAAGTAGACGGTAAATGTGACTATACAGAAGATGATCACATGTAACAACATGGCTGTTTGTGGCCAAAGTCTTCGTCAGTACAATCACAAACTGACACAATTACTACATGAACAACACTCATCATCATCAAGTGCCATGCCATCTGACGTAGGCGTTCATGTCTTTCTACAGATCTTGGTCTTTGGTGTTCTGGATCAATTCTGCTGCTGATACTCCTCCATGCCACCGTCTCAATCCATCCAGCTTCATTTCTCTTAGTCGGCCTCTGCCTCTTTTCCCTTCGATCGTTACAGTCTTCACAATGTTCTTCAATGCTTTTCTTCTCATCACATGACCAAACAAAGCTGTTTGTCTCTTTCTTATTGTTGAATATAATGTTCTAGTTTCATTAGAATCTTTAAGGCAATTGTTGTTAGTTACTCTGGCAGTCCAAGGAATTCGCAACATTCATTTAAGGAACCACATCTCTGTTGCTTCCAAGTTCTTCCTAATTTATTCATTTACATTCCAATATTTACTTGTATACAGCAAAGTAGGTTCTATATAGCACTTTAGCACTCTCTTTCTTACATTCAAAGATCGTGATTTATTGCATAAGATACTTTTCATGTTCTGAAATGCAGATTTTGCTTTATCTATTCTGCTCTTAATCACCGTTGTGCACTGGAACTTCACATCTGCTGATAAGGAAGCTTCCGGAATCTTAAATCTGGATATTTTGGGTATGTGTGGTTAACACACAGCCATCACATCTAGGAAGGCTCAAGTGGCTCCGCTGTCTGAGCCTTGTCATCATATCTAGGAAGGCGAAAGTGGTTCAACTGTCCAAGCCATGTCATCACATCTAGGAAGGCTAAAGTGGCTCTGCTGTCCGAGCCATGTCATTGTTCGTGGACATAAAATAGTCAATTGGCTGGCCTCCAGAGAAAACAAAAGAAGTACTAATAAGTACTTAAGTCCAGAAGGTCGACTTCATTACACTGTTGGGTCTCTGCAAATACCATGCCACTTTCCAAAACACATCGTACAAAATACAAACTCAAAGTTTCGACCATGACCCACAGGAGTCTCCAGGAAAATTATACTCGTGATTTGAGCAACAGTCCAATGAACTCACCCATGACCTTCATAATGCAAGCAGATGGTTCGGCCACTTCATTACAGAGGAACATCTTCCCCCCTCCCCTCCCCCCCCCCCCCCCACAACCGCAACTCCTCCCTTAATTGTGTCACCCTACTTTCACTGTTTGAGAGGAGCACTGTGTTATCGTCATATCTTAGCCCAGTTTGAGAGAAGCACCATGTCATCTGCATATCTGAGCCCTGATTGAGAGGAGCACCATGCGATCTGCATATTTGAGTCCTCTTTGAGAGGAGCACTGTGTCGTCTGTGTATCTGAGCCCTGTTTGAGAGGAATACCTGACATCTGCATATGAGCCCTGTTTGAGAGTAGCACCATGTCATCTGCATATATGTGCCCTGTTTGAGAGGAGCACCATTCATCTGCATATCTGAACCCAGTTTGAGAGGAGCATCATGTCATTTGCATTTCTGAGCCCTGTTTGAGAGGAGGACCTGTCATCTGCATATCTGAGCCCTTTTTGAGAGGAGGACTTGTCATCTGCATATCTGAGCTCTTTTTGAGAGGAAGACGTCATCTGCATATCTTAGTCCTGTTTGAGAGGAGGAGCTGCAATCTGCATATCTGAGATCTGTTTGAGAGGAGGACTGTGTCACCTGCATATCTAGAATTGGATTTCCACCAATTATGAGTGAATCAAAGCTGTCAAAGATAGTTAATTATAAATAGAGACCAAGAAATCAGTGCTTGAAAATGTATTGTTTTTAGTGGCACAAAGATATTTACAGAATTTTGCAATCAACCCCAGCATAATTCAGCAGTGTGCCTGTGCTTTATGAATGGCCACTGCATCGAGATTAAAACGAAGTGATCTACTTCCAAATCATCAGCACTGAAATTTGAAACTCATGACTAGGTGTGACAGGGAATTATGAAATAGTTGCACAATAATAGTGACCCACAACACTATTATCAACATAAATAAACTAAAATAAACAATTGTTGATATTTTGTGCGCATTTGATATTTTATTGTGCACACTGATGAAAAATACAGACTAAAATAAACAGTAGTTGATATTGTACTGTGCATACTGATGAAAAAATACAGACCTAATAAAATTTGTTGATATTTTATTGTGCACACTGATGAAAAATTAGACTATAATAAACAACATTTGGTATTTTGTTGTGCACACCTTGAAAAATACAGACTAAATTAAACAGTAGTTGAAGATTTATAGTACATATTAACCTCCATTTGGAGACACAAATAAACAGTCATGATTTTTTATTGTACACCCCAATGGCAAATAGAGATTGAAACAAACAGTACAGGGCTGTTTATTTTCCATTATAACGATACAAATAGACTAAAGTAAACAGATTTTAAGCTATATCTTATTCTTCTTCTTCTTTTCGTTCATCCGGAGTGTTTTTTCAGATGTGATTGCGGTGTGTCTGTTATGCGCCCTTGGGCCGAAACCCGTAGGCCAACACATCCGACAATAGCGTGCTTTTTTGACCAGGTAGCATTCCTGGGAGACTCACTTTTGTGGTGCCATCTACAACCATGCTGGCTAAGGTTGAATGGTCGAAGACAACGGTCATCCCTCAAAGGAAGGCAGGGACAGTCCATAGCATTTTCCGCCATCCAAGGTTGCTACCATAGTTGCAGGGCCGACACATAGCGCCCTGGATCTGGGCTCACCGAGGCAATAGTCACGTCCTGCTCATGGCTGCTTTAAATCCTCACTTCAATATATTGATCGTTTCGTTTTCCCCGGGCCATTCCCGCACAAACCAGACAAGTTTGCAGACGGTATCCACTCAGCGAGTTTTCGGACATGTGCTTGTCATTGCGCCCGTCAGAGCTGTTCCAGGCACGACAGACATTCGGAAAACTACCTAGTCAGAGCTGTTCCGAACAAGAGCGGCATTCGGAAACTAGGTAGTCAGAGCTGTTCCTAGCACGAGAGACATTCGGACGAGACATTTCACTCGGACGTAATTGCGTAGGTGTCAATTTTTAGTTTGCCACCCGAAGGACGACACTTCCGACTTCCGGCGGGCATTTTTTAATGAGGTTAGCCTTCCTCTGATATCTTATTCTAAACTTCTTTATCTATATAAATTGTGCTCCGACAACTGCTTTTACGAGCAAAGCCTATTAGCTCCTGATTCCTCCCATGCCCATCAGTATCCTGGATACATTCTCAAAGCAGCTCTCTAGAACTGCTATCCTCTTTATATATATATAAGTAATGTCAGTCAAGGACCCTTGTTCAAGCCAGAAGACTTGTGGGTATATGATGCTAGACTCATATTTGTTTAGGTCAATTGGGGCCCAAATGTGTGTTGTGGTCAGTATTACCCTGGCCGCTTTCACTTCTCAAGACATTTCCTGGTGCCTATTTTAAGCTGGGTCAACCTGGGAGACCAGGTCATTTCTAAATCTCTGCCTTGACATGAATTTAAACCCAGGGCCAACAGGCAAGTGTCCAGCCACTACACTACAAGCGACCCAATCAATCAAATGTCTAGTCACTACACTACAAGGGACTCAATCAATCAAGTGCTGTTAACACAATCAAGGTTTGCAGCAATGATTCTCCAACACCTTCTGTCTCTTGCTTCAGCTGTAGACTTAAACCATCTTTTCATACCATCGTTCCATTTGCATAATTATTTGTTATCTTCCTGCTTGTCTGATTTGATTTTGTTTCTCCATCTACAACTACGACTGCTACTAAAACTATACTAGTGCTATTACTACTATGACTGCTGCTGCTATTACTGCTACTATACTAATGTTGCTACTACTGCTGCTACTACTATTACTGCTATTACAACTACTATACTAGGGCTACTACTACTACTGCTATTACTACTGGGAGTGAGACAGAGATGTGTTTTGTCACCGGATTTCTTCTCCCTCTATAGCGAAGTAATAATGAAAGAGATCAAAGAAAAGCCAGGAATAATATTTGGAGGTTATAATATAAATAATATACACTATGCAGATGACACAGTATTGATAGCAGATAATGCAACAGATCTACAACAATTGTTGGACATTGTAGTAACAGAGAGTGCAAAGAAAGGACTCTCCATGAACATCAAGAAAACAGTAACAATGTTGATATCAAAGAAACAGGCAACACCCCCATGTGAAATAGAGATAAAAGGGAAAATTCTTCACCAAATGGATAGTTTTAAATATCTAGGGACATTTATAACATCAGATGGAAGATGCACAACAGAGATTAAGAGCAGAATAGGGCAAGCAAAGGCTGCATTAAAAAAAATGAAGAATATCTTATGCAATAAGTCGCTATCATTGAATGTAAGAAAGAGAATGCTAAAGAGCTATATAGAACCTGTTTTGTTGTATGGCTGTGAATCTTGGAATATAAATGAACAAATTAGGAAGAGATTGGAAGCAACAGAGATGTGGTTCCTTAGATGAATGTTGTGAATTCCTTGGACTGCCAAAGTAACAACGATGAATGCCTTAAAGAGGCTGGCAAAACTAGAACATTATATGCAACAATAAGAAAGAGACAAACAGTTTTTTTTGGTCATGTTATAAGAAGAGAGGCGCTGGAGAGCATTGTGACAACTGGAAAGATTGAGAGGAAGAGAGGCACAGGCAGACCAAGAGAAATGATGCTGGATGGTTGCAACGGTGGCATGGAGGAATGTCAATGGCAGAGTTGATCCAGAAAACCAAAGACCGAGATCTGTGGAGAGTCATGAATACCTACGCCAGTCGGCACGGCACTTGATGATGATACTAGTGCTACTACTACTATTATTACAATTGCTGCAACAACTACTACTATACTAGTGCTAATACTACTGCTACTATTAATACTGCTGCAACTACTATGCTAGTGCTACTACAACAACTACTATAACTTGTGATACTACCACTACTACTACTATACTAGAGCTACTATTACTACTGCTACTATTACTACTGCTATAACTACTACTACTATACAAATGCTACTACCACTACACTGCAATTACTACTATTACTACTGCTGCAACTACTACTACTGTACTTGTGCTACTCCATCCATCCATCATGCGCCATGCCAATAAGCGTGGGCGGTCATGATTCGCTATTTCACAAGATCACCAGAGTCATGGATCAGTTCAGTGTTCTTGTCTCGACCATACTGTTGCAACTTCTATTACTATGCAAGTGCTACCACCACTGCGACTACTACCATTGCTGCTGCTACTACTACTACTACCACTACTACCACCACCACCACAACTGCTGCTACTATTACTGCTATAATTACATCAAAAAATATATTACTAATGAAAATAATAATACTGCATTAACTACTAGAAAATACACACAAATAAGTTTATTCACATCATTTATGGCACAAGAAGGACCTTTTAAGTCAGCTGTAGAATATCACAGGAAAATAGCAAACAACAATTGAAAATTGAATATCAACATTACACTGAGGTTAACACCTGCTTGCATGATTTTCTACTTACAAACATCAATACAATTATTAAATTGAAACAAAAGATTAATTATATAAATTCATGGGACTTTTTAAAAACGTGGTTGGAATAGTTTAAAGAAACAATGTGCTAATAAATGTAAAACAGGGTAAAATGTGCAGGGTGAATTAAAGTCAAATTATTAATTTTAAAAAGTAATATAAATAAAGTTAGAGTATGTGTCATTGTAACACATCAAAATAACATGACTGATTAGAGTTTAAAATAAAATACATTAAAACCAGAAGATGATGGTGAACATGAATATAATGAAGAAGTTTTGTCAGAATTTGTTGTCAAACAACACAGATGTCACAGAACTAAGGTCACGCTCATATGTGCTCCATCTCCTCAGAAAATAAAGAAGCATATGGATACTTACAGCACCAGTAGGAATATAATAAAGAAAATAAAATATTAAGAAAAAATGATTAAAGAAAGTTAGACAATGAAACAGACAAGAAAAATAGGTAAATATAATTAACTCATAATGGACAAGTGTTATTTTTGTGAGCATGAGCAGGTCCCTGTTTAGTGCTGTTTTGTAGCTTTGAGTTGTTGCATACATTTGAAGTTTGCAGATGTCTATGATTTGTTTTTCAAACTGCATTGATACAATATCATTATTGCATATTAAAACGATGTGGTATTGTATATTGTATACAATAATAATTATAAAGAAAACATTTTTAAAATATAACCAGGAGAAAAATTAAACAAATAGTTTCTCAAAGTTCCTAACATAAATAACTTTCTTTCTATTACCTATCCACAATAATGGCTCTCCAGTCTTTAGAGTTAAATAAAAGATTTCCATTAATTGTTCAGTAAATAGTAAAGGATCCCTTTACATGACTTTAAATATATTGGGAAAATGGTGCTAGACCCATAGTTTTTTTTTTTTTTTTTTTTTAAATACCAATCGGCACTAAGTGGTTGATGTGATCTGAACCATTACACCACTAATTGCTGCCTGCGCTATACACAAGGCTGTCCCATCTACTTGCCTGGAAATATTCCGATACCCATTTAGGAACCCAGGTCAGTTAAAACTATCATTGCCTAGAAGGAGATTCAACTAAATGACCACTGGTCTGGCAGGCAAGTGTGTTGACCACTGGATTATGGGGGGATCCCCTTAAGGGTTAAACTGGATTACAAGGGTTCCCTAAAGAGTTAAATGAATTACTGGGCCTCCCTTTAAGTGTTAAACTTGATTACCGGGGCTCCTTTTAAGAGTTAAACTGGATTACGGAGGTATCCTTTAGGGGTAAACTGGATTACAAGGGCTCCCTTTAAGGGTTATACTGGATTACAGGGGCTCCCTTTAAGGGTTAAACTGGATTACAGGGGCTCCCTTTAAGGGTTAAACTGGATAATCAGGGCTCCCTTTAAGAGTTAAACAGAACAGTAAATATATTAGAAATTGATTGAGGCTCACATAGTATAAAAATGTACATACAGCATCACAGATTTAACAACAGAAAACAACACAAAGGTGGGATCACAGAGTAGACAATGTAAAACATTAAGAATGAAAGCTGTAACATGTGAAAAGATCAGAAGGTCTGGAAAAGATATCTATGGATAGAGGAAACAGAGAAGAAGTAGTCCACAGTGTAGATGGGTTAAAGATGTGATAATTTACACATGGTAGCAGCGGAGAGAGGTCATATTTATCTTATGATAGAGAGGAATTTTAAAAGACTGAATTGGGGAACAAGTTCTGTGCAGGACAAACACTGTATGATTTCATAGATAGGTCATTAGGCAGGCAGGCAGGCAGGCAGGCAGGCAGGCAGGCAGGCAGGCAGGTAGGTAGGTAGGTAGGTAGGTAGGTAGGTAGGTAGGTAGGTAGGTAGGGTGTGTCTAAATATAATGAAACTGAAAAAGTGGTTTAAAACCTGGCAGCAGTAAAGACACATCTCTAACATCGACACAAGATTCCTAAGCTGTGTTACATGCAGAATAAAAACTTGATATAGAGTTTTGTAGATCAGTTATAAAACAGTATTAAAAGATCCGTGGACAACATCCAGAAAGATGTTACTGAACATTCTGGTCATTAAACAGGGGGTTATTAAACTCAGCATTATCTGGCATGCTCACAGAGTTTCCACTGTCATCCGTGGTGATCTTTGTGAACGCGATGTTGCATTGCAGGTTCTGTGGAGTAAAATAGTGTCTTTGTATTATATTCATTTATAGCTTTCCTTTTCTACTCTACATTAAAGATATACCCTGTGGGTTTAGAGGTATATTATGATCTTGATTTATATGTCTTCTTCTATCTCTGATTGTCATTACCAAATAGCAGGTCATTTGCGGAATACTGGAGTTTTAAATCTGTTCCAGCAATGAAGGTAATGTCATCAGCAAATCGCAGATTGCACAGAATTCGTGCACCAATCAAAATAGGTGTTTTGTATTCGTGCCGGCGCTCTGGCGAAGGGGTTACAAACACATTAAGTAATCCCACATACCACATTTCTAAACATAGCTGCTGGCGATTTGGAAGCAGACCCCTTGCATTGGTTTCCATCCAATGTTATGAATGCTGATCATTCAGAAAGCAATGGCAAACTACTGAACACAAATTTGTTCAGGAATCACAAAAAGCCAAAAAAATGCTGGAGTTGACTGCTACATCCTGTACAGGATATGCAACTAAAATATAAATATTTATATTAATGGAGGGTCTGCTGTGTAATATTAAGAGGATATGAAGACAGGAACTGGCCACTCCACCTAGTGTGCTGTGACCTAGAATATAAGAAGACCTAACACCCCCCCCCCCCCCACACCTCAATGGTAGTACCAGCTAAGGCACTGCCTTGACCTTTCACTTCAATATTGAACATTTGGTCTGAAATATTTCCTTCTGGTCAACAATCAAAGGGGGAAAAGCTGGCAGAGTGGCTAAGAACATCAGGTTCTCCTTCGGGAGACCAGGGTTCGAATCCTCGATAATGTGTGGATTTGTTTTCTGTCGGGGACAAAAAGAACATCCTTACCTTCACAGTTCATGGGGACTGCACTAGCCAGGAGGACTTAATCCCTCAGTCTCAAGACCCCCCCCCCCCCCCCCCCCCTGTCCTACACTGCAAGGTACTATAGGCAGTAGATGACAGATGGGTGATGCGGTCAATATCACGCCGCCAATCTTTACTTCTCAGAACAGTTTCTGGTAACTTGTGTAGATTGGGTCAACGTGGAAGGACAAGCCAATTTAAACAAATAAAATCCCCACTTTGATGTTGATTCAAACACGTTTCAACTGGGCTGGGAAGCAAATGTGTAAAATACATGACATTAAGAGAGAATTTGACTTACTGTTGGTGATCGCCTGCAAATATGGGGCCATTTCTTGTAAATGACAATGGCAATTAGTGCCACAAGTACCACAATGACTGCCGTAGTCACACCAGCTATAACTTTATTTGTCTGAATGAATAAATAAATAGTTTCAGAACACAACTTTCAAATAAAGTTCAACAATGATTGCCCTTTCCTGTAAATTAGTTATTCTTGCAATTCAAGGCATGTGCAACATTTGCAACATTTATTTCAGAATCCACATTTCTGCTACTTCCAAGCTCTCCCTAATTTGTTTGTTCATTTTCCATGATTCACTGCCATAGAGCAGAACAGGTTCTATATAATATTTCAGTACCCATTTCTTGACAAGGCATTGCTGACGCCGACTCTGACCAGCGACAACGAAAAACTACTGGCGGAAATGAAGGAGATCCAGCAAAACATCAAGCAAGAAGTGGAACATATGGCACTGATTAAGAAGGAGAACGAAGAAATCCTACAAACCATTAAATCAGAGCGAGAATTACAGAAAACTGAAATGGAACTTCTCCGAAATAAAACAACAGAAGCCATACAAGAAATTACAGAGAAACCGCAAGATGAAAACCAAGAGACCGAGCCTGAACCGCAATCTAATACTGACAGCAGCCCAACCCGACACCTGAAACAGTCAAAGGGAAGCCAATATTCCACCAGACATCCGAAGAAAACCGAGATGATCACCCTGACGACGGCAGAAAGGACGCCCCGATACCACCAATATTTACAGAGGAAGAAATCGCAGAGATGAACAGGGATCATGAACTTGCGTGCAAGGAATACTGAAGGCGCATGGAAGAAAAAGAAAAGAAGTACAAGAAACACAAGGGAAAACCAATGCCCTACCGTGCCTATAAAGAATGCCCAGACTTAAACACGGATGACGTACACCTATGGAGGGAGAAATCGTCCCATGGCTGACCACGGAGGAAGAGATCGAAAGGCAACAAAAACTCAAACTCAAAAGAGAATAAAGGCGCATGGAAGAAAATGAAAACATCAACAAGCTTCTATGGACAATTCACAAAAAAGGAGGCAAAAAGACCAAAGAGTCCTGATAAGGACTGCAACCAGAAGAGCCAGAAAATACCACTAACAAAAGAAACCACCAGGAGACGGGCACAAAGGACGTCACCAACCCCCCAGCTGACGTCACAGACACAAACCAACATAACCAGTCCGAGATAGGACTCACTCGTAAGAGCGCACAAGACAAGAATCAGGGTGAATGAACCCACAAAAACCACAGCTCTCAAAATAACCACTACTGAGGAAGCAGGTTAGACGAGACTGAATTTTGAATTTTTTTTTCGAGAATTGGAATTGGAATTTCTTGACATTCAGTTAAAGTTGCATTTAACATATGATATTTCCTATTTTCTGAAATGTAGCTATTTCTTCACCTTATCCATTCCTAATCTATATCATAGATCTTCCATCTGATTTCTTACTTGGTCTGAATATTTGAATTTATTGACTTCGTTAAGAACTTTGATGGTTATTGTGATCAAACAAACATATGATTTTGTGTATTCATGATTTTAATCAATGTGTGGCAGTTATTCTTCTTTTGTCTGTCTTCTTTTTCTTCTTCATCTCCTTTTTCTTCTTCATCTCCTTTTTCTTCTTCATCTCCTTTTTCTTCTTCATCTTCATCTTGATTTTGTTCTTCTTCAACATTTTCAGGCATGAATATGAATAAATCCACAGAAAGCAGCAGCCAGCTTCAGCTTGTTGACCTCTCCATACAGTTTTTGGCAGTTGTTGCTATTTCACAAGCTGCTACAAGTAGCTAAAGATACATAAACAATTTAATGTATAAAACATAAAATATTCTGAGTTCATGATAGAAGTCATTCATACACGAACACACCCACCCTGCTTGAAGTGGCTTCTACTGGCACATGGCCATCTTTACAGACCATAGTGTTACACTGTGCTTCAAAAAAGTACAAAGGACATTTCACTCGGACGTTTTTGTGTTGTGCCTGATTTATTTGCACCCGTAGGCCAGCACATCTGACTTCAGCGGGCGCTTTTACGGGTTTGCCTTCCCGGGGTTTCGAGGGACGTTCGACTCTTACTATTGTGGTGTTGCCCACCTCTCAGCTGGTCAAGGTAGATCGGTCAAAAACATCACGGTCAGCCCTCAAGTCAAGGCAGGGGCAGACCATGGGCATTCCCTACTATCCATAATTGCAGAGCCGGCACATATTGCTCTGAGACTGGGCTCACCTGTGGAATCGCCATATCATGCTCATGGCTGCTTTAATTCCTAACTTCCATATATTAGGCATTTCGTTAGCCACGGACCACTCCCCGCATAGACCAGGAACGGTCAGTCTGATGACGACATCCACTAGGTAAGCTTTCGCTTCGGACTTCCACGCAATGGATTCGCTAGCCAAGCATTCCATTTCGTGTTAATGAGACGTTTTTCTGCCTTAGTCTGCAGTCGATATCCACTCTGCAGTTTTTCAGTTCGGACGTCCATGCAATGGACTCACTAGTTTATAAGACGTTTTTCCACCTTTGTCTATGCTCACTCCATGAGTATAGATACAGTTATTCATCGTAACCAATACGTGCCACTGAGGTGCTTTTCCCACCTCTTTGTAATGCTCTCGAGGTAGGCTACATGTGCCTCCTTACAGCAGAGAGCAGATAACGTTCAAGCTCTCTCATCCGGGGATCCCTCAAATCCCCCAGCTGAAAGCCAAATAGTTTCTGTACTAAGCATGTAGCATGCTCAGCATCTCACCTCCATACCGAGGCAGGTGAGTATCGACCTGGCTCTCACATCTGAGGGATCATGGCTTAGAGGCGTTCAGCTACTTCCCTCAGCTGAGAGCCTTAAAGTATTGTCTGGACCAAAAATGTGTGGCATCATGCGCCTGATTTAGACTTTGACTGCTATCCTCAGTCTACCTGCAGAGCAACAGGTTGTGTCTCTCTCAGTCTGGTCCCTATCCATGTCCGACTTGTAGTTGTCCTTACGTCGACAAAGCTCTTGGGATCATTGGGACACGCAAGCCCTCCAACTGCGGCAAGATAGAGACACATTGGGGGGGGGGGGGGGTGTCATAAAATGTGAGATAATTATCCTGCGCATCACTTCTATTCTGTGCTCTGGAGGCAGCGATGATATACATGATAAAGTTTGATGTAGTTGTATTGAACGCGCTGCTACCCTCTTTGATTGTTCTCCCCAACTTTTGTGCTGTGTATGCCCATGATCACCTTGAGCCATGTTCCATGGATCCAACTGTGTAGATGATGATGTCGTCTGGACATAAATGTTGTTCAATCAATTCCTTTATCTCGGTGTTGACTGATGCAAGCAACTGTTATAGTGTATACTAGACTTGTAGCTTTAAATAATTAATATAGAGTATATTAGCACTTAGTGAATCTAAGTTTTAAACAATTAATGTAGAGTATATTAGCACTTGGTCAATCTCAGTTTGAAACTATTAATGTAGAGTATATTAGCACTTGGTCAAATCTCAGTTTGAAACTATTAATGTAGAGTATATTAGCACTTGGTCAATCTCAGTTTGAAACTATTAATGTAGAGTATATTAGCACTTGGTCAATCACAGTTTTAAGCTATTAATGTAGAGTATATTAGCACTTGGTTAATCTCAGTTTGAAACTATTAATGTAGGGTATTTTAGCACTTGGTCAATCTCAGTTTGAAACTATTAATGTAGAGTATATTAGCACTTGGTCAATCTCAGTTTGAAACTATTAATGTAGAGTATATTAGCACTTGGTCAATCTCAGTTTGAAACTATTAATGTAGAGTATATTAGCACTTGGATAATCTCAGTTTGAAACTATTAATGTAGGGTATTTTAGCACTTGGTCAATCTCAGTTTGAAACTATTAATGTAGAGTATATTAGCACTTGGTCAATCTCAGTTTGAAACTATTAATGTAGAGTATATTAGCACTTGGCCAATCACAGCATTAAACTATTAATGTAGAGTATATTAGCACTTGGTCAATCACAGTTTTAAGCTATTAATGTAGAGTATTGATTTATTTGTTTGTTTCAGGATTTAAGATTTAAAGATTGAGCACAACCCACAACTGGTCCGGTCAAGGATATGCACTTCTGATGAACTCAAGCGAGAGTGAAACTCGAGCCTAGTGCTTCCAAATTGACATGGACAAGGCCTTAGGTTCATACCGGAATATGATCGCCGTTGCCAGTTGTGGGTTGTGCTCAATCTTTAAATCTTAAATTCTGAAAGAAGCAAATAAATCAATTTGATTATTGCTCGCTGGACTTTAGGTGGCCTGGTGTGCCTTACCAGTGAGAAGACCTGATCATTCAGGGCCACATCGATTGACGGATGTCAGTCGCGGCGATCAGACACATTTTGAGCTACAGCCTATGATGGGTGACGTGATATTCTAGTATGATAATTTGGTTACGTCTAGCATGTTCCGCGTGGTCTAGTGGTTACACACCCGTGCCGCACGACAGTGATCCGGGGTTTGTTTCCGGGTCCGGTCAAGGATATGCACTACTGATGAGCTCAAACGAGAGCGAAACTCGAGTCTAGTGCTTCCAAACTGATGTGGACAAGGCCTTAGGTTCGTAACGGAATATGATCGGCGTTGCCAGTTGTGCTCAATCTTTAAATGTAGAGTATATTAGCATTTGCTCAATCACAGCTTTAAACTATTAATGTAGGGTATATTAGCACTTGGTCAATCATAGCTTTAAACTATTAATGTAGAGTATATTAGCCCTTAGTGAATCTCAGTTGTAAGCTATTATTGTAGAGTATATTAGCATTTGGTCAATCACAGGATTAAACTATTAATGTAGAATATATATTAGCACTTGAATAAATGAAGACATGTCACTTATTATGTGGTTTGAAGATTAGAAGATTGTGTGCTAGAATGAGCAAATGTGGATGTCAAAGAAACCTCACCTGCAGAGCTTCATAGAACATCTGATACTCAGGCTTCGAGAGTAAAAGATCACTCATTGATGGCTCCCAGTCATCAGGTATAAATGGCTCCAACACCTGTAAACATTTAGACATTTTTGTGTATGCGTGTGTATCTCAGTTCAGTATTTATGGGGGAAAAATACAAGTTTGGCCTCATTCAACCTGCTTCTTCAGAATAGGTTATAATTGAGGTCCGTTTGTTTGTGGATTTTGATTATAACTCCAGCTCTGTGGTGAAGTGGTTACAAACACAATTCGTAATCCCACATTTGAAACACAGCTGCAGGAGATTTGGAAGCAGATCACCATGTGTTGGTTTCCCATACAAAGGTATGAGTGCTGACCACTCAGAAAGCAATGGTGAACTACTGAACATAAATTTGCCATGAAAGCCCAAGCAGCAAAGAAATGCTGGGGTTGGCGGCAATGTCCTGTAAAGGATATGCAACTAACTTAACTTAACTCCTTTCTTTGCTCTCTTTCGAGTTAGTCCTAAGCAGAACTGGTTATATTTTTCCCATTGTGTTCATTGGGTGTGGCTGGTTCTTTTGGGGCTCACGCTGACCGGAATTTTCTTTCTTGCATTAAGTTGGTCTTGATGAGGACGGGTCCTAAGAAGGCGGGTCCTAAGAAGGACCAGCCAGATTCAGTAGCCTCCCAGTTGTTCATTGCTTTCTCCCAACACACCGGTCCGGTCTCATCCAGGCCTCACAAGGACTGAACTCATTTAGTCCTCACAAAGATTGCACTCATCTAGTCCTCACAAAGATTGCACTCATCTAGTCCTCACAAGGGCTGAACTCGTTTAATCCTCAAAAGTACCCAACTCATTAAGTCTTCATAAGGAATGGTTTTGTTTATATTTAGTCCTCATAATATATTTATATTTATATACCCCACCAGGTGGCGGGATAGGGATCCAACATACATCATCTGATTATGCTCGATGTGTTACCTATCTGCAATCATGTTCTTCCCCCCCCCCCCTGTCTTTATTTCATTTCTGATCTTTGCCCTCCATGCAACACAGTCAGCAGTGGCTTGCTCCTAATGTGCAGTATTAATGCCTGTATCAATCATGTCCCACTTACACACATCTTTGTACCGTAAGTGTTGAAAACACTGAGATCTTTTACCCATCTGTAATTCACCAAATATGATGTCCCTAGGTATTCTACCATATTCCATCCTCCTAATGTGTCCTATAAAGACTCAGCATGGAACAAACCATAACACAGCCTGAACTTTCCAATACTTCAGTATTTGTGATTTGTCTTGCCACTTAATACTAAGTATTCTTTGCTAGACAGCAAAAGTGGATGATGATAATGATTCTTCGCAGACACCACATATGAAAGTTGTTTAAATATTTCCCTTGGTGTAAGTTGACCAGGTTTCACTGCCATAAAGAAGAGAACTAAGGACACAGGCATGATAGACCAGGGGGTTTGTTCTGGCAGTAAGTTTCCTGTTCTCCCAGACTCGTTTTGTTAACCTGTTCATTGTTCTTACTGTCTTACCAATCCGGATGTTGATTTCCTGATCTAGGAATAATTTATTGTTTATCTCTGATATAATTGTGAAAACTATGCAAATAATTAGCTCTTAATCTTTAATATTAAATTAGATCTTCCAGATAAAATCTTCCACAAAATTCCTATGTACCTGAAGAGTTGAACCAATTATTTACATGAAATAAGCGTACCTACCTCGCTTATGATATGAAAATAGCCATTGGAAGCAGGAATATTTGCTTCTTCAATTTCAGCAAACCATGACTGGTGTACTAAAATATGAAGAGACTGCAGAGGAAAGTAACACGTTATGTTTTGAATTATGAATAATGGATCAGATCTGTTGTACAAATAATAATGATTCTATCAATTTTTTGATTTTATACTGTGAATTCTGAATAATGGATGAGATCCTCTTTACTCAGGCAATGGTGATGGTTCCCGACCAGTACTATCACTGTAAAAGAAGGAAAGCAATGGCAAACTACCTTCTTTACAGATACGTAGTGTTGCTTGTGACTGTTTGTATATGGCCCAAAGTGACTAAAGTTGTGTAACAAGGGTAATTTACTTACTTAATTACATTAGCTATTGATTAACAGAATACTTTAAATCCAGCACAAAGAATTACTGCACATTTATTATGAAACAGATTCTAGGGCAATCTTGATAGAAAACTATTGTCTCAGTCTCTCTCTCTCTCTCTCTGTGCGTGCGTGTGTGTGTGTGTGTGTGTGCATGTGCATGTGTGCGTGTGCATGTGCGTGTGTGCGCACGCACGCGTGTGTGTGTGCGTGCGTGCCCCCTCACTTTGAACTCAAGCGTAGTTCACACATGTGATACTACTACTTTTAGTACACTGGACAGATGTTTGTGTGTGGATTAGCTTTCCATATTCCCAAGTCCCTCACCATCAGATGAACCCACTCTGACTTCTGAGATACTAGTAATTTATGTCCCCAAGTCAAGGACGAGCAGTCAACATTTAAGTCCAACTGACTCAACATCAGCACACCGGATGTTTAAAAACAGGCTCTCTTATCCATTGGGCCATACTGACCTTAATGTTTCTATATAAACCGAAACAGACAGACACAACCTGTACTCTTATTTTTATACTGTGACTAGTTAGGCACCATATAGCTAAAACAAAACACATCTCATCAATGAGTTATCCTCTTTAAAGTATAGGAGTTTCGTTTTCATGTTTGGTTCTAGCTGATCCACCACTCACTCCTTCTGTTGATTGCTTGCAACACATGAGCAGTTGCTTTATTTATATTATGTATGGGCTGTTTGAGTCATATTTACTCCGAATTTTTTGAAACACGTTTCTTAATTTAAATAAACTAATGTTGGTTAATTAACTCCAGACTCTACAGGCCTTAGCTTTACCTTAAGCACATAACACATATATACATGATAATAACAAATAATTATACCAATAGAAACTTGTCTGGCATCCCAAATAAGAAGAAAGAGAAGGGGAAGAAGAAAGTGAAAAGAGAAGAGGAAGTGCAACAACTTTGTGCTTACAATTAAAGAAGCTAGAGGAAGACAAATAATCAAATGGATAGATTCTAATAGAGGCATGTAAACCAAACCAAGCACAGTTGAGGTGACACATTTGGCTGAAGATTGAAAACTTCAAATACCCCTAACAGTGGCTTACTGGCAGGGTCTCAGCTTGCCAGATGGTGAGTGGGCTAACTGGGCCCCTCATAAAGTGGCCCTCCTTAAACATTAGACAATGTGTTAAATTTTTCATAACTGTTTAGTAAATTTGTCTCCTGGCAACCCATATTTTTAGAGTCAGTTTGCCACAGCTTAACAGCAAATATCTACCATAATTTGAAATGTACATGGAGACAGAGAAGCAGGCAGGCAGACAGACAGACAGGCAGACAGACAAACAGACAGACAGACAGACAGACAGACAGACAGGCAGGCAGGCAGACAGGCCCGCCACCCACAGACCTAGCCACCTACCGACCCACCAACTCACCAACCAAACCACCCACCCTCCCACCCATCGACTGACAAACAGACAGACAGACAGGTAGGCAGGCAGGCAGACAGACAGGCAGGCAGGCAGGCAGGCCCACCCACCCACAGACCCAGCCACCTACCGACCCACCAACTCACCAACCAAACCACCCACCCACCGACTGACAAACAGGCAGACAGACAGTAGCGTCATGCATGGCAATTGTGAACCCAGCATCATTGGTAATAGTCTTGTTGCTACCAAACTTTCTTTCTGATCTGCCAGGTTTTGAGCGGCTGACCTTAAGGTCACTTTGAGGTCTGTAAGACACTAGAGAAGCATACAAAGGAAGGTAACTATTTCTTTAAGTTATCTACACTTGGCAGCCAAATTTCACTCTTCTGAAGGTGAAGGTCCTCTGTAGCTGTTCCAGAGATTGATAAAGTGAGATAGTAACTGCTGGAGATAGTCACAGCAGCTGTGCCTGGTGTTTGAAATTAGAGCACCAGAAGTTATTGCTTCATAAGAGTTAGAACAATTCAAAACTTTGTATTCCCGTAGTGAACTTAATCATAGATGTCACAAACAGTATGTTGCTCAATTTATTGCCTGGTATATTTCGCTGCATCTCGCCAGGTGCATACTGCAGAGCTATACATCAATGAAGTGAATAAATGAATAATACTTAACAATTAAAAATAAATTCAAAAATATAGTCGTAGCGTAAACAAAGGAAAATCATTTTGTGTGCTGTATTTGACGAACAATAAACAATTGCTCACATATAGTTAGGCATTAGCAGTTAGGCAGTTGCAGTCAGTTTTGTGTAAATAGAAAGAATCTGGTCTAAATTTGAAATTACTGTGGGGATAATAGATGGTCCACATTGGAACAATGGGGATAATAGATGGTCCACATTGGAGCAATGGGGATAATAGATGGTCCACATTGGAACAATGGGGATAATAGATGGTCCACATTGGAACAATGGGGATAATAGATGGTACACATTGGAACAACGGGGATAATAGATGGTCCACATTGGAACAATGGGGATAATAGATGGTACACATTGGAGCAATGGGGATAATAGATGGTCCACATTGGAACAATGGGGATAATAGATGGTCCACATTGGAACAATGGGGATAATAGATGGTACACATTGGAACAATGGGGATAATAGATGGTCTACATTGGAACAATGGGGATAATAGATGGTCCACATTGGAACAATGGCGCTAATAGATGGTCCACATTGGAACAATGGTGATAAAAGATGGTCCACATTGGAGCAGTACCTGTGACTATGTATTTTAATTGATTCAGCTTAAATATTATTCATTTACTTACATCATATGCTATATAACTCTGCAGTATGCATCTGGCAAGCTGCAGTGGAATATGCCAGGCAATAAATCGTGCAGCATATTGTTGGTGGCTTCTGTGTTTTAGTTACAACACTGTCTGCAGATGTTTACATGTTGGTAAATGATTTGATTTAAATGTCTATTGACTGAAAATCACGAAAAACTCAGTGCAATTTGGCACATGTTGCTTAATGATCATAATATTCAGTTCCTTCCTCAATCACTCAGTCAGGTGCTATATCCACAATGAAGGTTGGCTGCAATGGATCTCCAACACTGTCTGTCTAGTTAAAAAAAAAAAAAATAAAAAAAAAAAAAAATCTTGTGATGTTATCTTCCCACTTGTATCATTGTCTACCTCTTGCTTGCTTGCCTTCAACCTTGCCCTCCAGTATGGTTTTTATAAGAGTGTTATGTCTTTTAACGTGGCCCAAATTTTTCAATTGCCTCTTTTATTTCTTTCATCAACTCTCTTTTCACTCCCAGCTTTTCTAGAACCTCTTTATTTGATTGTTTTTGTTTCCATCAAATATATCTGTACATCCACATCTCCAGGGCCTCTATTTGACTTTCTAATTGCATGTTCATTATCCAGACTTCCCACCATATAGTAGAGTTGAATATACATAACATTTGACAATTCTCATTTGTAATGAGAACAATTTGAGTTTGGAGAAGAAAGCATATAGTTCCTTCCTACACTACAATAAATAGATACATAGATTCTGGCCTGCCCCATTAAAAACTGCAATACGTTAACAAAACAATTCATGATATAACCTTCTGACCTGATTTCTGTTCACAATGCACAATGAGTATCCATCATAGAGGGTCGGGTATCTTCTCATGACAGCATCCAATGCCATCATGTCATTGGTGGTATAGCCATTGTAGATGGTGTGAAATCTATCAGATGAAAATGCAATATGTGAATATGATGCTCAGTTTTATAATATTCCATCTTCTTGATTTATTATGTGGCTTTATAAAAGTTAATTACTTTGGTTCATCATGGCTGTTTTATACTTGAAAGATCTCCATAGTAGTGACAGCATGTTTGTCTACTGTTGTAAATGTTTAGGGGTCACATCCTCATGAAGTGCCTGGATCAAGCAAATTTACACAGACAAGTGTCTCATTAATATCATCCCCATTAATCATCCATCATGTCCTCCCTACATTATTCAACTCTGTCTCTAATTCTCATCTCTGTGTGCTTTTAGGTTTTCCTCTATATCTGTTGCCCGTCTGGTTCCAGAGAAAGAACTTGCTAGTTATACTGTTAACTGGTTTCCTCAGTATGTTTTTTATCCAGTGGCTGTAGCTTTTCATCACCCTTTATTTTTGCTGAAGTTTTTTTGGGTTCTCTCATAAATTGATTAATTTGGTTATTTTGGGATTTGAATTTTAAATATTGAGCACAACCCACTACTGGCAACGCTGATCGTATTCTGGTGGATAGGCCTTAGGTTCTCTCATAAACTCCACAATATATGGTCCTGGGGATACGTCTCCTGACTTATGCAAATCCGTATTAGTGTGGTACTGGGGATGAGATATGCCTCCTGACTTATGGGAATCTGTATTTACTGCGATCCTGACTGATGTGAATCTGTATTTACTGTGATCCCAAAGAAATTTGGAGCCCTAAAATGTGCAGTTAACTGATTAAATGCCATGGGATAAGTAATCATCTTAAGCAACTTCCCATATCTGCCAATGGCTTATATATAGTAGTCTTCCCTAAGCAACCCCCTTTAATTTGATATATAATACAACATGTCTGCCACCATATTAACAACTTTTAAGTCATAACTGTGACACACCCCTACTTGTCATTTTCCGCCATTCATTTTTGTTTGGCACTGAATATGTTAACATCGGAGAATTACCATGATGAGTCACGTCATAAAGATTTTGCAAGGAATCATCATGCAAGGGATTAGGAAACAAAAACATCCAACAACAGGGGAAGATTAATGTGGGTTTGTAGAAAGCATTGGTACAACAAAGGCTGTGTATTTGCTGAAAACATTAAATGGAGTGTTCGATAAAATTAATAAACACTAACATTTCTGTTTCACTGACTACACAAAGGCTTTCAATAAAGTAAGATATGTTGACATGATAAAGATGCTTGCAGATCTACACATTGAAGGTAAAGAGCTTAGACATGTAAAGAACATATATTAGAAACAAAAAACTGCAATAAAAAATTGATAATGATGCAGGTCTATACCAGGCATTCAAGAGAGTATGTTGCAGGGACGAATGTCTCCAGACCATTTTCTCCCTATAAAGTGGAAGTATTTTCATAAATATTGAAGATATGAGTTGAATCACTACAGAAGGGTCTGCACATGTGAAATACAGATACATTATTGATTGCTGCTTGTACTATTGTACTCGATGCAGTTATTGCATACAGTGAGCAACTAGTGAAATTTTAATAAAACATAAATTATGATCACCTCTAAGAAGAAAGGAATATTGCAATTTAACATCCAAGTAAATGGTAATATATTTAAACAGGTGAACAGGTACAACTATATCAGAACAGTCATAACACCTGAAGGAAGATGCTTCTTAAAAACTATAACAACAATTCTATGGCAAAGGTAACCTTTTGCAAGATGGAAAACATACTCATTAATAAAACCTGTCAACTGCACTGACAAAAAGAAAAGTGTTATATAGAACCTGTACTACTGTATACATGTGAAACATGGACAATAAGCAAAGCTGAGAAGCATCTAATGGCAGTGGAAATGTGGTTTCTGAGCAAAAGAGTACCATGGATGGACAGGAGAACAAATGAGACAGTTCTTCAAGAAACAAAAACCATAAATGATTCAAATAATCCTAGAGGTGGGTTTTTTTTTTAATTGACTGGGCTCTCTCATGTGGACCCAGCCTTTAATTGACTGGACTCTCTCATGTGGACCCAGCCTTTAATTGACTGGACTCTCTCATGTGGACCCAGCCTTTAATTGACTGGGCTCTCTCGTGTGGACCCAACCTTTAATTGACTGGGCTCTCTCATGTGGACCCAGCCTTTAATTGACTGGGCTCTCGTGTGGACCCAGCCTATAATTGACTGGGCTCTCTCGTGTGGACCCAGCCTTTAATTGACTGGGCTCTCTCGTGTGGACCCAACCTTTAATTGACTGGGCTCTCTCGTGTGGACCCAACCTTTAATTGACTGGGCTCTCTCATGTGGACCCAGCCTTTAATTGACTTGACTCTCTCATGTGGACCCAGCCTTTAATTGACTGGGCTCTCATGTGGACCCAGCCTTTAATTGACTGGGCACTCGTGTGGACCCAGCCTTTAATTGACTGGGCACTCGTGTGGACCCAGCCTTTAATTGACTGGGCTCTCTCGTGTGGACCCAGCCTTTAATTGACTGGGCTCTCTCATGTGGACCCAGCCTTTAATTGACTGGGCTCTCTCGTGTGGACCCAGCCTTTAATTGACTGGGCTCTCTCATGTGGACCCAGCCTTTAATTGACTGGACTCTCTCATGTGGACCCAGCCTTTAATTGACTGGACTCTCTCATGTGGACCCAGCCTTTAATTGACTGGGCTCTCATGTGGACCCAGCCTTTAATTGACTGGGCACTCGTGTGGACCCAGCCTTTAATTGACTGGGCACTCGTGTGGACCCAGCCTTTAATTGACTGGGCTCTCTCGTGTGGACCCAGCCTTTAATTGACTGGGCTCTCTCATGTGGACCCAGCCTTTAATTGACTGGGCTCTCTTGTGTGGACCCAGCCTTTAATTGACTGGGCCCTCTCATGTGGACCCAGCCTTTAATTGACTGGGCTCTCTCGTGTGGACCCAGCCTTTAATTGACTGGGCTCTCTCATTTGGACCCAGCCTTTAATTGACTGGGCTCTCTCATGTGGACCCAGCCTTTAATTGACTGGGCTCTCTCATGTGGACCCAGCCTTTAATTGACTGGACTCTCTCATGTGGACCCAGCCTTTAATTGACTGGACTCTCTCATGTGGACCCAGCCTTTAATTGACTGGACTCTCTCATGTGGACCCAGCCTTTAATTGACTGGGCTCTCTCATGTGGACCCAGCCTTTAATTGACTGGGCTCTCTCATGTGGACCCAGCCTTTAATTGACTGGACTCTCTGTGGACCCAGCCTTTAATTGACTGGACTCTCTCATGTGGACCCAGCCTTTAATTGACTGGGCTCTCTCATGTGGACCCAGCCTTTAATTGACTGGGCTCTCATGTGGACCCAGCCTTTAATTGACTGGGCTCTCATGTGGACCCAGCTTTTAATTGACTGGACTCTCTCATGTGGACCCAGCCTTTAATTGACTGGGCTCTCTCATGTGGACCCAGCCTTTAATTGACTGGGCTCTCATGTGGACCCAGCCTTTAATTGACTGGGCTCTCTCATGTGGACCCAGCCTTTAATTGACTGGGCTCTCTCATGTGGACCCAGCCTTTAATTGACTGGGCTCTCGTGTGGACCCAGCCTTTAATTGACTGGGCTCTCTCATGTGGACCCAGCCTTTAATTGACTGGGCTCTCGTGTGGACCCAGCCTGTAATTGACTGGGCTCTCTCATGTGGACCCAGCCTTTAATTGACTGGGCTCTCTCATGTGGACCCAGCCTTTAATTGACTGGACTCTCTCATGTGGACCCAGCCTTTAATTGACTGGGCTCTCTCATGTGGACCCAGCCTTTAATTGACTGGGCTCTCTCATGTGGACCCAGCCTTTAATTGACTGGGCTCTCTCATGTGGACCCAGCCTTTAATTGACTGGGCTCTCTCATGTGGACCCAGCCTTTAATTGACTGGGCTCTCTCATGTGGACCCAGCCTTTAATTGACTGGGCTCTCTCGTGTGGACCCAACCTTTAATTGACTGGGCTCTCTCATGTGGACCCAGCCTTTAATTGACTGGGCTCTCGTGTGGACCCAGCCTTTAATTGACTGGGCTCTCTCATGTGGACCCAGCCTTTAAATGACTGGGCTCTCTCATGTGGACCCAGCCTTTAATTGACTGGGCTCTCTCATGTGGACCCAGCCTTTAATTGACTGGACTCTCTCATGTGGACCCAGCCTTTAATTGACTGGGCTCTCTCATGTGGACCCAGCCTTTAATTGACTGGGCTCTCTCATGCGGACCCAGCCTTTAATTGACTGGGCTCTCTCATGTGGACCCAGCCTTTATTTGACTGGACTCTCTCATGTGGACCCAGCCTTTAATTGACTGGGCTCTCTCATGTGGACCCAGCCTTTAATTGACTGGGCTCTCTCATGTGGACCCAGCCTTTAATTGACTGGGCTCTCTCATGTGGACCCAGCCTTTAATTGACTGGGCTCTCTCATGTGGACCCAGCCTTTAATTGACTGGGCTCTCTCATGTGGACCCAGCCTTTAATTGACTGGGCTCTCTCGTGTGGACCCAACCTTTAATTGACTGGGCTCTCTCATGTGGACCCAGCCTTTAATTGACTGGGCTCTCGTGTGGACCCAGCCTATAATTGACTGGGCTCTCTCATGTGGACCCAGCCTTTAAATGACTGTGCTCTCTCATGTGGACCCAGCCTTTAATTGACTGGACTCTCTCATGTGGACCCAGCCTTTAATTGACTGGACTCTCTCATGTGGACCCAGCCTTTAATTGACTGGGCTCTCATGTGGACCCAGCCTTTAATTGACTGGGCACTCATGTGGACCCAGCCTTTAATTGACTGGGCTCTCTCATGTGGACCCAACCTTTAATTGACTGGGCTCTCTCATGTGGACCCAGCCTTTAATTGATTGGGCTCTCATGTGGACCCAGCCTTTAATTGACTGGGCTCTCTCGTGTGGACCAAGCCTTCAATTGTTATCAGGAAATATTCAGGGAAGTAAAGGTAGCCAGTGTGTTATTTAGCACACCGCCATCCAGTGCTGATGGGTCTACACACACTTGAGTGGGCTAGTAAACAATACGCAACACTTCATGGCATGAAACAGGTCCTTTATTTAAGATTCAGGAATCTCCCACTGACATCTGCTGGGAGACATAGACATTTGAGCACAGAAGCCACAAACATGTTGCACGGTTAATTGTCTGCATCAAAATGCGGCAAAATATGCCAGGCAATAAATAACACAACATATTGTTTGTGGCCTCTATGTTTAAACTAACTAAACAAAAACATTGTATTGAATCTCTGAGACAGACATGCCTGAGCAAGGGCATATAACTGTGTTTAGGGTGCAGTGCTGATAGATGTAATCAATCAACCAACCACCTTCACCTGCTATTATTCCCATCACCAAGTGCCTTGCTGACTGGCATGGACGATCATGCTTCTTCTTGCAGTCTCCAACGGCATGCATCTATTTGTGTGTTGACTCTTTTCCTTGCCATGACACAAGACTGTCAAGAAATTTCTCTCACTGTCCTCCTCTCTCTCTCCACAAATCTTTCTAGTTGTTACATGTTCCAGTTGTGTCTCCTCATGATGTGGCCAAAAAGTTATGACTGCCTTGTTCTGATGTTTGTGATAAGTGTCGTTGAGACTTAGCATCCCTCAAAATATCCAGATTTGTATTTTGGCTGTCCAAGGAATTTTCAGCATTATTCTATAAAACCACATCTTTAAATTTCCAGGGATCTTTACCAACTGTTCAGGATTTGCAGCTGTATGCTAACACTGATTCTATGTAACATGCAAGAATTCTTTTCTAGCTTCCACCTGCCATAGCCAACTAATTTGAACCTTCTGACGTACACACTGATAACAATCATCAACAATTCTAAGTTAGCACACAGATCCATACTGCCATTTATTCATTCATATTTGCTTGCTCACTTGTAGCATAAACAACATCACAAACCAGAGAATAACATTCACAGGTATTCATTAGCACTCATAGAATTAAAATAAATGAAGTAAAGATAAGAAGACACATAGACAATATAAAAAGTGAAAATTTGAGACAATGGGATTAAAAATTGCTGTCTCCAAATGACAAGAGTGCCTCGCTGAAGGAACAAATGTACTTCAAATGCCAACAACAGCTTTCAGTTTCATATCATCTATGCGTCCTCTTTGTCTCTACTTCTTTCCTGTAATTCTATGAGTGGTGATCTAGACCTGTGAATATATTCTTCATATTATTTTCAATGACCTTAAAAGCAAGTGATATTTCTGTGTATCACAAACCTACTTTAGGAATGTCAGAACGTGTTCTTCATGGTGGAACTCATCAAGACTGTCTTGTTCGCCGGCCGCATGGAAAAATGAATCCAAGGCATGATTACTTGGGGCAAAAAATGTATATGTTGTATTCATCGTGTCTTGTAACAAGTTGGAAATATTAACATTCTGGGGAAAAGAACAATAAAAATATGGCTAACAGTGTCGTTTGTATTGTATTGTATTGTATTGTATTGTATTGTATTGTATTGTATTGTATTGTATTGTATTGTATTGTACAAGGAGGCAACTAGAAACTTCTACAAAAAGATAAGTGCAATGAGAACCAGGGGAGAACTCTTTGACCCAACTGAAATAATTAACAGCGAAAATGGAGAACCAATAAGTGAACAGAAACAAATCCTAATAAGTTGGAAGCAGTACTTCGAACATCTTCTCAACATCCCATCAGTTGTCACAGGAATTCAAGAAACCAACACAGATGCCACCGAAGAACTAGAACCAGACATACTGAAAGAAGAAATTATAGAAGCTGTCAGATTAGCCCCATTGAACAAATCACCGGGACAAAATGAAATACCAAACGAACTAATTAAAGCAGCAAGAGAAGTAGGAGTAGCATGGCGACAAAGACTATTCAACCATGTTTGAGTAGAATAACAGACACCACGAGACTGGGGAAATCCCCATAATTATCCCAATTTGGAAAAACAAAGGCAGGAAAAGAGACTGCACACAATACAGAGGCATTTCCCTTTTGAGTCATACTGGGAAAATATTTTGCAAACTTCTTGAGAAAAGATTATGAACTACTATAGAACCCCAGCTAAGCAAAACACAACTTGGATTTCGGAGAAACAAAGGATATACAGATGCCATTTTTGACCTTAGACAACTTATAGACAAATCAATTGAATTCTATGAAATACTATACCTAGCCTTTGTCGACCAAGAAAAGGCATTTTATAGAGTAGATAGAAACAAGATCCTGCAGGAGTCAGGTCTTAGTCAGATATGACTGAGCTACCGTATAACAGTAGACGGTACTACCTGGTTTCTGTTAGCGCCGAACGTTGGGCGGCGCTTACCAAACCCGACACCCCACATTGTGCCAACGGCTTCGGGCGGAAGAGCGCAATTGGGAGGGTACAAGCCTTACCCTGGTGCGAGGAAATGCAAGCTAAAGACAAAATTGTCATGGCAGGGCAGACCAGGCCCTAAGCCTTGGTTGGCGACTGGTCTAGGATCGAAGCTCCGACAGGCGGACAGTTAGAGCATTGCTTTGCTGATCCGGCAGCTTCTGCAGCTTGTCTTGTTCCAGATGTAGGGGTGTTACCTTTCCTCTGGAGTGAACTAGGCAGGCCGAGAGAGGGATCATGCTGCATGGGCAACACATGATCTCTATATTTTAGCCCAGGCTTTGTGCTATGGAGAGGCAATAACTCCATCCCTGGTCTTAACTGGTCTCGGAATCAAAGCGAGAGGCAACTGTTACGATGAAACTCTTTTTTTAAAACAAAAGAGATGCATAAGGTCACATGGAAACATCCAAGATCCGGCCATTGGCACCAGCTGGACTTCATCATCACACGGAGACAACATCTGAACCATATATCATTGACTCGTAGTTACCACAGTGCTGACTGTGATACGGATCATTCTTTGGTTGTTGCAAGGGTTAGACTGAGACCAAAGAGAATCTACACAGCTAAACACAAATCTAGCCCCAGGATTAATATTATTAACACTCATGATCCTGAAAAGTGCTCTCAGTTTCAACAGCAACTTGAAGACGCTTTCACTGATACACCAGAAAATTGTACAGTAAATGATAAATGGAATAAACTTAAGGAAACTCTTTGTAAAACTGCCGTAAAGGTTTACGGCACTGTGGATCATAAGAGGCAGGACTGGTTTGCGGCCAACAGCGAGACTCTGCAGCCCTTGATTGATAAGAAGAAGAAAGCTCTCTTAAGAAACAAGGAAAGACCAACGCGTAACACTCTGAGTGAGCTAAGGCAAGCTAGGAAGGATGTGCAAAAGGCTGCCAGGCAGTGTGCAAATGATTATTGGATCAAGTTATGTGAGTCCATTCAAATCGCAAGTGATAAGGGAGACATAAGAAGCATGTATGAAGGAATAAAGAAAGCCTGTGGTCCAGTGATCAAAAGAAGTGCACCATTGAAAACCTTGACTGGAGAAGTCATCACTGATAAGAAACAGCAGATGGACAGATGGGTAGAGCACTATTTGGAGCTTTATTCTAGTGAGACCAAACTAGCGGATAATGCCCTCAACGCCATAGAGGCTCTACCAACTCTTGACCACCTGGACACACTTCCCACCATAACAGAAGTTAAGTGTGCTATAAATGAACTTGCATCTGGCAAGGCTCCAGGTAAGGATGGGATTCCAATAGAGGTTATCAGGAGTGGGCAAGACACACTCACTATACAGATCCACCAGCTAATAGAGCTATGTTGGCGTGAAGGACAAGTCCCACAGGATTTCAAAGATTCAAGCATCATAACACTGTACAAGAACAAGGGCGATCGGAGCGACTGCAACAACTATAGGGGTATCTCACTTCTGTGTATTGTTGGAAAAGTATTTGCCAGAATTGTTCTGCGCAGACTTCAAGTCCTAGGAGATCAAGTCTACCCCGAATCACAGTGTGGCTTTCGACAGAACCGGTCTACCACTGATATGATATTCTCATTGCGACAAATGCAAGAAAAATGCAGTGAACAGAATCAACCACTGTTTATTGCCTTCATCGACCTCACAAAGGCATTTGATTTGGTCAGTCGTGAGAGTCTGTTCAAGGCACTAAAGAAGATTGGCTGCCCACCAACTCTTCTGTCTATTGTGGAATCGTTCCACACAGGCATGAAGGGTATAATCAAGTTTGATGGTGCAACTTCTGAAGAATTTGAAATCAAGAGTGGAGTTAAGCAAGGTTGTGTACTAGCTCCCACCCTCTTTGGAATATACTTTTCACTTCTTCTGAAATATGCATTTCGTGATCAGGATGGTGGTATATACATTCACTCACGCTCAGATGGCGGCCTCTACAATGCTCAGAGATTGAAGGCTAAGACCAAAATTAGGAGGGTACTGATCAGAGAGTTGCTTTTTGCAGATGATGCTGCAGTTACGACCCACTCTGAGGAAGAATTGCAATGTCTACTATCTGCATTCTCCAATGCTTGTTCTGAATTTGGTTTAACAATTAGCAAAAAGAAGACACAGATTATGTCACAAGGTGCACATGGGGTACCATCAATCTTTATTGACGACGCCGAACTAGAGATAGTAGACCATTTTACATATCTAGGATCGGTGGTAAATAGCAAATTATCCCTAGATCAGGAAATCAACATCCGGATTGGTAAGGCAGCAACAACAATGAACAGGTTAAGAAAAAGAGTCTGGGAGAACAGGAAGCTTACTGCCAAAACAAAAGTCCTTGTCTATCAAGCCTGTGTCCTTAGTACTCTTCTCTATGGCAGTGAAACCTGGACAACTTACTCACACCAAGAGAACAATTTAAACAGCTTTCATATGCGGTGTCTGCGAAGAATTCTTGGTATTAAGTGGCAAGACAAAATCACAAATACTGAAGTATTGGAAAGATCAGGTTGTGTGACAGTTTATTCCATGCTCAGTCTTCGTAGACTTAGATGGATAGGACATCTTAGGCGGATGGATGATGGTAGAATACCAAAGGATATCTTTTTTGGTGAATTACAGATGGGTAAGAGATCTCAGGGTCGGCCTCTACTACGATACAAAGATGTGTGTAAGCGGGACATGATTGATACAGGCATTGATAATGCACACTGGGAGCAAGTCGCCGCTGAACGTGTTGCATGGAGGGCAAATATCAGAAATGGAATAAAGTCAAAGGAGAAAATTATTGCAGAAAAGTCACACACCAAGCGTTTGAGACGTAAGATGGTGCATGATGGTGGAAATGACCACGTGTTCACATGCACCCACTGTGAACGGACATTTACAGCGCAAATTGGCCTTATCAGTCACACTCGCTACCGCCATAGTTAAAAGTTATTATGCCTTTTTAAAGCACAAACTATCGTCTGTCAAGACGGCAAGGTGCCAATGTATGTATGTATGTGTGTAGAAACAAGATGTGGGAAATCCTTAAACAATATGGAGTGAGTATACATCTAACAAACCTATGTAGAAGCTTATGCAACAACAGTGAAAGCATAGTGAGAGCAACTGGAGGACACTCAGAACCCTTCACCATAAGATCCGGAGTACGACATGGTTGTGTCCTGTCCTCTCTCTTATTCATAACCTATATAAACAACATATGTAAAGAAACCAGCCAAACAGAGACCACAAGAACACTGCATGATGAGAACACAGAAAAAGAATCATCTTCAAATTACACCATCCTCCAAAGTCGGAGTGTCTGCCTGTACAGCGAGGAACTACCAGTCTGCCCACCAATAAGCCAGTCATGGGACAACAGATACTCCCGCAAACCTCAGGTCCTGTATGACATCTCACTGATGTTAGACAACAAGATGCCTTCATCCGACATACAGGACTTCGCGTTGGAGCTCAAGCCAACGAACACAAGCAAGCAAGCAAGCAAATTACACCATTAGAGAAGTCCTGTTTGCTAATGACTAAGCACTAATAGCAAAATCAGAAGATTCATTACAAGACCGCATGAATAGTCTAAATGAAATGTGTAGGGAACTTAGCATGAAAACTAGCACATGTAAAACAGAGGTAATGACTAAGAAAAAAACAACAACAATTCACCTAAACAAACATCCCCTGCAACAAGTAAAGAGTTGCAAGTACCTTTTTGTTGTTATTCACATATCCTTTACAGGACATCGCTGTCAACATCAGCATCTTTCAGCTGTTTGTTAATTTTTTGGCAAGATTACGCTCAGTAGTTTGCCATTGCTTTCTGAGTGACCAGCTCAATACCCCGTAAGTTACAGACGTGGAGAGAACCACTACCAATTTGCGCGCAACGTCACGTTACTTATGAGAGTATACGAGATTACGGAGAAAGTCGTGTAACCTCTAGACCAGAGAGACCGGCTACAAGTACCTAGGAAGTATAATATCATCAAGTGGCAAATCAGAAGACGAGATCGAAAATAGATGCAATAAGGCAAACCAACTCATTGGACAAATGGCAACAATACTAAAGAACAAACATGTATCAATAACTACTAAGAAAGTACTTTACAACACAATCTTCCTACCAACTCTATGCTACCAATGCCAAACCTGGACAATGACAGAAAAAGAGAAAAGAAAAATCACAACAACAGAAATGAGGTTCCTGAGAAGAATACTCAACATATCAAGAAGAGATAAGATCAGAAATGAAGAAATCAGGACTAAAGTGGGGGTTATAGTAGCGCAAGATTTTATTAGAAGGCAGCAAGTCAAATGGTTTGGCCATGCAATTAGATTACCAACTAACAGTATACTACAACAAGCAATGATGTACAGACCAGATGGAAGCAGAGGAAGAGGCTGACCATGTAAACGATGGATGGAGGGAATAGCAGAGTCCATGGGAATATCGATATATGAAGCCCATAATCGGGCACTCTCACAAAGTTTATACTTCACCTCGACATCGCTAGGTACAAGAGGAACATGATGAGATGAGATGAGATGATATGATGATGAATAATTTGTTTATTGCAAATTTATTTCATTATGTCTAGTGTCATGTTGATGATTAATGAGAGCCATGAATTATTGATTGTTGAAAACAATGAATTAAAATATGGTTAGTTTAACTTTCAGTCATTATGTTGACCACTAAAGACCAATGAAAGCCACAAATTTAAATTTAACACTCGTTAAATTCATAATTTTTGGTGTAAGGTTGGTTTCATTAATGTTCAGTGGAAACAAAAAATTTTAATCTGGTTATTAATTTAATTCACAATGCCATTTGTAAGATTGGTAACATTAATGATCTTTGGAAACAACAAATTAAAAACTAGTTAGTTGTTACATACATTATGTCTTGTTTAAGGTTGGTAAAATTAATTATGAAAAACATGAATTAAAATATGGTCAGTTGTTTACATTTAATTTATTTTAGCTTGTGTGTTGTTACAGACATAAATTATTTACGAAAACGATGAATTAAAACACTGGTTTGTTTTTTAATTAATAAATTCTAATTAATTATTCATTATGCCTGTACTTGTTTTTTTTTTTAAAAACTCAAGCATAGTCCTTGAACATGATTTATTTCTAGTACACCTGACTAACTTTTGCTTGTGGATTAGCTTTGCCTATTACCAGTGCTCCTTGCCATCAGGCAAACACACTCCAACTTCTGAGGTACTTGTGAGTTACACCCCAAAGTCAAGGACAAGAAGTCACCATTTTAGTCCAGCTGACCAATATAGGGGTTTAATCCACTACCTTGGCATCAGCACACCGGAAGATCAAAAGTAAGTGCTCTTATCCTTTCGGCCATTCCCAGTATTTTCTATCAGATGCTCCAACTACTTCCAGATTTAACTACCGATTTACCTGTTTAAGAAACACTTTCATTGCAAATAATTGTCTCCATAAGTGTTCCAGTCGATCACACTAGGAGAATTGCAGCTCAGTGCACAAACTCAATAAAACCACAGAGGAATCAAATATGTGTATATGAGAATCAGAGACATTATAAATTTCCAACTATTGAAGGATATTTAACTTGCACAACAAGGTCACTGCTCCTCAAAGTTATACACCCTTATCTGAGCAGACTGGAAGTAGAAATACTATACCAGGATCAGGGGAATGTATGTCATCCATCTTCTATTTTCTAAAAATCCATGCAGTCCACATTGTAAATAAAAAACACTTATAGTGATGTTAAACGTATCTCATGGAATAGAAGAAATATGAGATTTCCGAGTCTGGTTAGTGTTGAATGTGTTTACTGACCTTCACAAGATCTATGAGTATAGCTAGTATTGAATAAGTTTATTAACCTTCATAAGATCTATGAGTATAGTTAGTATTGAATAAGTTTATTGACCTTCACAAGATCTATGAGTATAGTTAGTACTGAATAAGTTTATTGACCTTCACAAGATCTATGAGTATAGTTAGTACTGAATAAGTTTATTGACCTTCACAAGATCTATGAGTATAGTTAGTACTGAATAAGTTTATTGACCTTCACAAGATCTATGAGTATAGTTAGTACTGAATAAGTTTATTGACCTTCATAAGATCTATGAGTATAGTTAGTACTGAATAAGTTTATTGACCTTCATAAGATCTATGACTATAGTTAGTATTGAATAAGTTTATTGACCTTCATAAGATCTATGAGTATAGTTATTATTGAATAAGTTTACTGACCTTCATAAGATCTCTGAGATTGCCAAGTGCTGGGTGATTCATGACTTCTTCATATATTGTCCCATGACAGGTGACACCATCCCCTGACATCAATGGTGGACATGTACAGTTTCTTTCCCCATCTTTAATAAACGTGCATTTTGCCTGGAAGAAAAATTATGTTCATATAATACTTACATATAACAACAACAACAACAACAACAACAACAACAACAACAACAACAACAACAACAACAACAACAACAACAACAACAAAAACAACAACAATAATAATAATAATAATAACAATAATAATATCAATCAATCAATCAATCATGTGCCATGCCGGAAAGCGTGGGCGGTCATGACTCGCCATTTCACTCGATCACCAGTGTCGTGGATCAGCTCAGTGTTCCTGTCTCGTCCATGCCATGTGGCCAAGCCATCCAGGTATTTTCCTCTCGGTCTTCCTCTTGGTCTTCTCCCCTCGATCTTGTCAGTTGTCACTAAGTTCTCCAATCCATTTCTTCTCATAACATGTCCAAAAAATGTTGACTGTCTACGTCTAATTTCTCTAATCAGTTTACGATGTTCATTTGTCTCCTGTAGTACTCGGTCATTGGTTTTTCTGTCTGTCCATGGTATTCTTTGCATTCTCCTCAGAAACCACATTTCTGCAGCCATCAGATGCTTTTCAGCTTGATTGCTCATTGTCCAAGTTTCACATCCATACAAAAGAACAGGCTCTATGTATCCCCTCAACACTCTTTTTCTCGTTTCAATTGACATCTTTTTATTGGTCAGAATGTTTTTCATCTTGCTAACGGCTACTTTCGCCATGGCGATTCTTGTTCTAATCTCTTCAAGGCATCTCCCATCAGATGTTATAACTGTTCCAAGATAATTGTACCGATTCACTTGTTGAAGAATATTTCCATTTACTTGTATATTACATTGTGGCACTTCTTCCTTCCTACTGACGACCATAACCTGAGTATTTTTACAATTTAATTCTAACCCCAGTTGCTCACTGTGTACAACAACCGCATCTACTAATTGTTGCAGGTCCTGCACTTTGTCTGCAATTAATACTGTATCATCTGCATATCTAATGTTATTGATGTTTCATCCTCCAATGCTGATTCCATTTATATCCTCTACATTTCTGAAAATATTTTCACTGTACAGGGAAAAAAGATCTGGAGACATCACACATCCCTGCCTAACACCTCTCTTAATTGGCTGATACTGTCCCACTTCATTATCAATCCTTATTGCAGCTTGTTGTTTCCAATATATGTTTTTTATAAGTCTAATGTCTTTCCCATCAATTTGTAGATCTGCAAGCATATCCACCATGCTGACATGTCTAATGCTATCAAAAGCCTTTGTATAGTCAATAAAGCAAAGATCTATATCCTTGTTTACTTCTATAGCACGTTCAATAACTGTTCGCAGCATATACACAGCATTTACTGTACCCTTTCCTTCTACAAACCCGCATTGTTCTTCCCCTATTTCAGGTTGTATCTTCTTCCTCATTCTTTGCATGATAATTCTTAGCAAAATCTTTGTGATGTGACTCATTATACTAATTGTTCTATGTTGATCACATTCCAAGGTTCCTGATTTCTTTGGGATTGCAATAAATATAGAGTTACATAATTCAGGAGGTATATCTCCAGTATCATATAATGTGTTCAGCAGTCTGGTGACTTGATCTAGTCCAAATTCTTCTAAAGCTTTAATCATTTCTGATGTGATGTTATCTGCACCGGGGGCCTTGCCAGCTTTCATATGCTTAAGAACATTTCGAACCTCCATCTCCAAAATTGGCGGTCCTTCATTATTAAATCTAATATCATACTGTTCGTCTCTGTTATCATCATAAAGGTGTTTCACATAATCTGTCCATACCTGTAGAATCTGGTCTTTTTCTATTATGATTTTGCCATCTTCAGTTTTTAGACACCCTGTTGATGTACTTGTTCTTTTATTAGTAAGTTCCTGAATTCTTTTGTGCACTAATTTGGTATTTTTACTGTTGTGTTGGCTTTCAATTTCTAAGCACTTTTCCTCAAGCCATGATTCTTTTGCCTCCTTAATAATGTTCTGACTTGTATGTGAATTTCTTCATATTTGACAGAATTATTTTTGTTGAGTCTTCTTGTTTCCATGAGGTGTAAAATTTCTTCAGTCATCCATTTCTTATGACCCACCTTCTTTAATTTTGGAATAGTTGTTTCTGCAGCCACATTGATTGAATTCTTCAACGTTTCCCATTGATCATCCACATCCTGGAATAGGATCTCTAAATCAGACAAAATTTCAAATCTGTTCTGTACTTCTATGTTGAATTTGTTTTGTATTTCCTTGTCATTACTCAATGTACACAAATCATATTTAGTGTTTCCTGTTATATACTTGACTTTCTTCAACTTTATCCTCAATGTTCCTGTGAGTAATCTGTGGTCACTATAACAATCAGCACTGGGAACTGTTTTTGCTATTGTTAATGCGTTTCTAAATCTTCTGCTAATCAGAATGTAGTCAATCTGGTTTCTAATCCTGCTATCAGGACTCCTCCATGTCCATAATCTTCTAGGGTGTTGTTTGAACCAGGTGTTTCCTACAATCATTTCCTGTTCTTTTGCCCACTCTACGAGTCTGTATCCTCTTTCATTTCTCTCTCCTAAACCATAGTTTCCTACTGTGTATCTATCTCCTTGATTTCCTACTTTTGCATTGAAGTCCCCTATTATGATGTTTATTTCTGAATTTTTACATTTCTTTAAGGCAGACTCTATGTCATTATAAAATTCTTCTACACTATCAATATAACATCACATAATCCACAGGGAAACACTATTCACAGGGAATCCAAAGGAAATCACACGAAATCCAATGAAAAACACTAAATAGAGTCCCTCCGAAAAGTAACGCTTCATCTTGTCGCCATTGTACCAGAAGTGTACAATGGAAATAATAATAACAATAATAATAATAATAATAATAACAATAATAATAATAATAATAATAATAATAATAATAATAATAATAATAATAATAATAATAATAATAAAGAAAAACATCACAGATTCATCTAAAAGAACATCCTCTAAAATAAGTAAAGAGCTTCAAGTACTTAGGAAGTATATCATAAATGACAAATCAGAAGACGAGATCAAAAATGGATATAATAAGGCAAACCAACTCAATAGACAAATGGCACCAATACTAAAAATACAAGCAGGTATCAGTAGATACTTAACATGCACTCTAAAACACAATCTTCCTACCAGCTCTATTCTACAAATACCAAACCTGAAAAATTACAGAAAATAACTACGGAAATGATATTTTTTAGAAGAATATTCAATGTAACAAGAAGAGAGAAAATCAGAAATTATGAAATCAGGACTAAAATAGGGGTTAAAATAGAGTTCAGTCCTTGTGGGGACTACATGAGTTCAATCCTTGTGGGGACTAATATAGGTCAACCCTTGTGAGAACTAACAGAGTTCAGTCCTTGTGGGGACTATCAGAGTTCAGTCCTTGTGAAGACTAATATAGTTCAGTCCTTGTGAGGACTATTAGAGTTCAGTCCTTGTGGGGACTATAAGAGTTTAGTCCTTGTGAGGACAAACAGAGTTCAGTCCTTGTGGGGACTAATATATTCCCTGTATAGAAAGCAGCAAACAACTGGGAGGCAATTGAATTTGGTAGGTCCTCCTCAGGAACCGGTCTCTGCGGCTAAGGGCTTGCGAATCCGGTTTGTGAGCCCGTATACCTGGGTTCGAAACACAGCGGTGCTGGTTTTTTTCGAAAAATTTATAGGAGCCGGTTGTTCAGAAAGCAATGGCAAACTACTGAACGTAAAATTTGCCCAGGAATCACGAACAGCGAAAATGCTGGGGTTGACTGCTATGTCCTGTGAAGGATATGCAACTTAATTTTGTTTTTCCTCAGGAACAATCCTCATTGGGACCAATTCAACACAATAAAGAAAATTCCAATCAGTGTAAGGCCCAACCGTACCCGACCAACACAGCTAGAAAAAATATAACCAGTCCTGGTTAGGACTGTAGAAACAGGTTGAATGAGGGTGAATTTGTTGTTGTTGTTGTTGCTGTTGTTGTAAATACTGAATTGAACAGATGATTAGCCTGGTTGTTTGAGATGCAGTCAGCTACATTAACCTTGCACGGATTACTGTTGTCTTCAACATGATAGAGAAATAGGTTATAACCATCATGTGCCATGTAGGAAAGCTTGGGTGGTTATGATTTGCCAGGACAAGATAACCAGTCTCTAGTCTGTGGCTTTTTTTCTGATTATGCCATTTGGTGAGGCCATCTTTCTATGCATGTATATTTTCTATCTTTGATTTTTGAATTGATACATGCCACTCTACATGAAGTATTTATGTCTTCACCATCATCAGCATGGTTTTGTAACTGTTACAATCACTCCAATCCAATTATGTTTATGTAATTTTTTATATATTGTAAATTTAAATGATCTACTCACATCTGGGTGGCAGCCTCCATTGTTTTCAAGACACAGATTAACCAGTTCACAAGTTAGTCCATTCCCCCTGTAACCGGGCTTACACACACACAGGTACTAAATCAAAACATTGATATTGACTTATTGAATATAGAACACTAGATAATTTACAGTATACAATATACAACTTACAGTATAGAATGTTTGTATAATTTACAGTATAAAATTTATGTGTAACTTACAAAATAGAAAGCCTGTGTAACTTACACAATATTATTATAGTGTAGAGATGTTACACACAGGTTAGAAGGCACGTGATGATCGTACAGCACACAAGTCTCCGTTGTTTAGAACATTCTTTATTAGTCGAATCGTTCAACTACAGCATAATGATGTTATGCTCAAATTCTGATGTTTACATGTTTTCCTACTTCCCTGCTAGCTGGACCCCAAGTGACGTGTGTGCCAGCCTAGATACACTTCTTCATTCGTGCACACACGTTCACTAGCTATGGTTTTCCCACTAGTCAAGGAATGCGCAGCATTCCTTAACTCTTTACTCCTAAGCTACTCCCTTTACTGTTACAATATAATATCTGTATCACTGCAGTACAGAATGTCTGTGAAACTTACACAATTCAAATTGTCTGTATAAAAGTGAGAAGTAAAATAAACATCTCTCCTCCACACACTGAGGCATATTTGTATATGGTGCTAACTCCATATTGTGATAGACAAAAAGGCATCCAATGGGTGATGAGGTCAAGGTCATGTGAGCTGCCTTGACCTCCCAGAACATTTCCTGGTATCAGTTTTAATCTGGGTCAACCTGGAAACCTATGATATTTGTTTAATCCCTGCCTCGTTTGAGATTTGAACAGTAAACACCAGGTCAGTGGGCAATCATGCCAGTTCTACTGCAGCTCCAGGAATGTCTGTCTGATTTACATTATACAATTTATGTCTGATTTACAGCATACAATGTATGTCTGACTTACATGATACAATTTATGTCTGATTTACATTATACAATTTATGTCTGATTTACAATATAGTAAGTCTGTCTGATTTACAATATGCAATGTCTGTCTGACTTACATTATACAATTTATGTCTGATTTACAATATAGTAAGTATGTATGACTTACAGTATACAATGTCTGTCTGACTTACATTATACAATTTATGTCTGATTTACAATATAGTAAGTCTGTCTGATTTACAATATAGTAAGTCTGTCTGATTTACAATATAGTAAGTCTGTATGACTTACAGTATACAATGTCTGTCTGATTTACAGCATAGTAAGCCTGTCTGATTTACAGCATACAATGTCTGTATGACTTACAGCATACAATGTATGTATGACTTACAGTATGCAATGTCTGTATGACTTGCAGTATAGCATATCTCTCTGATTTACAGTATAGTATGTCTGTATGACGTACATTATACAATGTCTGATTTACAGTATAGAATGTTTGTGCAACTTGTACGATATGAAATGTATGTTTAACTTACACTGCAACATGCCCATTTGGCTAGCAATTTTGTGTGTGCATGTGCTTGTGTGCGTGCTTGCATGTGTGTGTGCATGTGTGCTTGCATGTGTGTGTGTGTGTGTGGGGGGGGGGGGGGGGGGGGAGGGGGAGATGGGTGTTGTGTATGTGTGTGCGTGTAAAAAAATAACTTTCACACATTCACATGCTCACATTACTGCAACAATACAGACTGTGGAAATGACACAATCCTGTTTGAAAAATAAACGTAAATAAAACAAACCTTCCCAGGTTCTACATCATGGCAAACTGCATCTTTATGGCAATCAGTTCTTTTATCACAAGGATGGTTTGGCATACACTGGAAACCATCGCCATGCCATCCATTGTTACATATACAGCTGATGGCACCTGGCCCTTCCTGTGAGCATGTGGCCTGTTTAAAGTGAATGAAATAAACATCTTAACTCTTGCAGTCTCAGAAGATGATATAAAAGATGCCAAGATGGCAGGAGTGCATTAAGTTAAATGACACAACATTTACTGTGCTGTATGTTAAAATATCAAGCCATATTTCTTTAGTATGCTCACACCTATCATAAAAAAAATATCATAATTCACCATGTGTTGTTTGATAAACACACAAAAGTATCTGCCCACACAAGGTACATTGCTTGGGACATAGTTAAACATAGTTACATAGTTAACTTTTGTTTTCAATATCCTGCTAAACAATCCTGGGTAATATTTGGGATATATACTAAACATTTTACATAGTTTAGAATTCTTTTTGCATATAGTTTCCTATAGCTATTGTTTTTTTAACATGTGTTAAATTTAAATATTGAGCACAACCCACTACTGGCAACGCCGATCGCATTCTGGTATGAACCTAAGGCCTATCCACGTCAATATGGAAGCACTATACTCGAGTTTCGCCCTCGTTTGAGCTCGTCAGTAGTGCATATCCCTGACCGGATCCGGAAACAGTCCCGGATCACGCGTGTGAAGCGGGTGTGTAACCACGTGGCACACACTGGACACACCAAATTATCACAACAGAACATCACAACGCTACCCATTGTAGGCTATGCTCAAGATAGCAAGATATATGTTCAAATCCCGAAACAACCACATAATCAAGTTATTATTGCTCACTGGATTTAGGAGGCCTGGTGTTCCTTGCCAGTGAGAAGTCCTGATCGTTCGGGTCCCATCGATTGACGGACGTCGGTCGCGGCGATTGGGCAATCTTGAGCATAGCCTACAATGGGTAGCGTTGTGATGTTCTGTTGTGATAATTTGGTGTGTCCAGTGTGTGCCGCGTGGTTACACACCCGCTTCACACGCGTGATCCGGGACTGTTTCCGGATCCGGTCAGGGATATGCACTACTGACGAGCTCAAACGAGGGCGAAACTCGAGTATAGTGCTTCCATATTGACGTGGATAGGCCTTAGGTTCATACCAGAATGCGATCGGCGTTGCCAGTAGTGGGTTGTGCTCAATATTTAAATTTCAAATCCCGAAACAACCACATAATCATGTGTTAAATTGATTTATAATATATATATATATACATAATGAGATTCTGACTGTCCTATAGATGTACAATATTTATACTAATTATCACATATTATATATAGTTACATATTTATATTTTTTTTATACTGTGACGAAGTCTCCAGCTTCCCCATCGTCTTTTGATTAAATTGGAGTAAATTCTCTTTAAAACCCTTATGTAATTATAGAAGAATCTATATTCGGTTTATTCTTATATATCTATGTATAGATAGTCCATGTCTATAGCATAAATCTACTGCTAATTGACGTTAGTAGTTTAATATGAAGTAATACGGTACATTAGGATTGGGGGAGAGGCTGAATTTACAAAGTAGTGTACCAAGCCAAATCTATAAATTTGGCTACGACGATTTCACACTTTGGTCGGAAATGGTAACAGAAACGAACTCCCTGGCATGACCACTTCCGGTCAGGAAGAGATACGAAATTCGGCCTTTCACAATCCAGAAGTTGGGGTAGAAACATGCTAGTCACTAGGCTCTGAGAAAATACTTATAAAGTGTTAGAGTTTTATCTTTGGCACGTATTACAGCCATAAATATATTTAAAATATATTAGAGAGATACCTAAAGCAAAGTTTTCGTACCCGACAAAAGCGGTCAGAAGATTAGAAGGGTAAAGTATTGCTATTTGTATCAAATATATTGTCGTGTGCGGCCGATATTTCCGTGTGTAGTTAAAGTAGAAACTGCCGAGAATAGGTTATTTTACCGACTAAACGTGATTGCGTATATTATACTTCGTACCGGTAGTTTACTAAGCACGCAGGGAAAACGGTAAAACGTAACTGTGTAGAAAATTACCTTTACAGGAGAACTAGCTTGGTGGACACGATGTGAGATAGTTGTAAACTTGATAAAGTCGGATAGAACCCAATTTTCGATTAGTCCGTATAGCAGTAGACTAGGCCATACTAATCGAGCCGTTAGTTTAGGAATAACATGAGGCAGTTTACAGTGGTGATATTTCAAGGATGTGATAGTGATTTCGAATAATTTTATTTAATACTGAATATTGCGATGCCGCGAAAATAGGAAATCTTACTAAACACGTGTACGAATGTCAAATACTAGCGTGGGAGATCCTAAGCATTTCCATTAATTCTTATAGGTGATTTCTCACAAATTCACAGTACTGATCTTGTCTGCCACTCCATTAACTTTCAGCCTATCATATTCTATTATGATAATTACATAAACTGTATTTTAAAATATACGTTATATAGAATCATTATTAATTATATGCTAGGAATATAGCTTCAGAATTTGAACATAAATATCTATAATAGGTAATCTGTTTAATAGATTGTATATGTATCTATCTCTAGGTTACTTCGTAATTATTGTATTTTTAATAATATAATTATGATATGCATTATATGATTATATGTTTAATTATTACTGAATACTTATTACATTCACTTATAAGAAAGTTTAGAATGATTTTATTGAGCTGTTTTCTTAGGTCAGTGTTTTACTATTTATCCTAGGATAGGGAATTATAGGGAGCAGGGACGGATAGCTCATGCTATTTTGTTTCTGTGTGATATATGAGATGTAATTGGCCACCAGGAACAATCCAGGGCCGATGCTTAAAGATGTCTCGACAGAAGATTCACTTGCTCTCGCTGTATATATTTCACAGATTTGACACCTTCAGCGCCAAGCTTTAGATGCGCCAACCTGTGTGACTCTTTGAGAAGCATCACTTACCACCATCTCACTTATGCCTACTAACTAGGGTTTACACTCACTGTGTAAGCCGGAGAACCAGAAGATAAGTGGCCAAACTTACCGTTGGCCACCACCACCATCATCATTCAACTCAAAATATACTATAGGCCAAAGAGTTACTTCAATGATTAGACTGTTTAGTAGATGCAAACCATAATATTAGATATTCAATAGAATAGAGGGAAGTGTACCACCCTTTTTATGTACAGGGCTGCCTCCAGTGGAGCACCCAAAGTGTTATCATATATTAAATATTAATGTAATTTTAATTTTACCAACTCTAGTTGTTACCTAAGTACCCTTAGTCATAGTAGTGTGAGAAGTTGCGAAAGTTTGTCTCTTTTAAATATTTTACTCTGTCTTTCTCTGTGTCGGTGAGAGTGATTAGAGTTTGGGGGCTCGAGCTTTTTTATTTCAGGCATGTAGCTAGACAACCTTGGCAGACTGTGTGTATCAAACCAGTATAGTTGTACGCCATTCCTGTCTGCCTGAACACTGTCAGAAGATTAGACTTGTTGTGGGACCTTTACTCCGTCTAGAATTACGAGCTATTCAGTCTTGTCTTCTCCAGTGACTTGTTTTTCTATTCTTAGAAAGTCTATCTGCAGCACTTTGATAGATTCCTTATCATCGTAGCTGACGCTACGCTACATATACATTAACACAGATAGCATTTATCAACATCAATCAATCAAGTGTCTTGTCTACTGGCATGGGTGATCTTGCTTCTCCACATCTTGAAGCTCCATTTGTGTGCTAACTCCCTTTAGTGCCATGACACAAAACTGTCAAGAATTTCTCTCACTGTCTTCCTCCATCTCTCTTTCCACAAATCTTTCCAGTTGTCACAACATGTTCAGGATTTTGTCTTGTAGCATGACTAAAATTGAAGACCATCTATTTTAATGTTTGTGATAAGTTGTCTTAGCAACTTAGCTTCCCTCAAAATGTCAAGATTACTCAATTTGCCTGTCCAAGGAATTTTCAGCATTCTTCTATAATAAAACCGCATCTTGAAAGCTTCCAGGAATATTTTCACATTGAATTTGTAATCAATATATGTTATATTAATGTAGACAGTATATTGGATGAAGTTCTGTCTATGATATAGTTGTGAATTTTTATACTAATTGTTGCATGTCATATACAGTTAAGTATCCATGTTGTATATAATATTGATTCATTCATGTGGCTACATTTGAGTACATTTACATACTCCACATTCTTTTAATATTCAACATGTCATTTTCTTAGTGATTTGCATCAAGTGAATTTTTGCAATACCTTACTCCTCAAGGCACAAAAATCAAATTCTGTGCCATAAACTGACAGGAAGTGACATTGTGACAGAAAGCTTTTGGCAACATCAGAATTCATGTATTATTTTCAAACAAAGTTATAAAACCAAGATGAAGGAGGAGATGGAAAAATAAAAACAACTTAACCACACTGCTCAGAGTTTATAATTCCATGGCATGAAATTGCATAAGTAGAAGTGTCATATCAATAAGCAAACACCGCCTGGATTCTACTACAGAATTACACATTAGAGTGATTGCTGTAAGGTAATTGCAAATATCCTAATTCAATGCCATTAGTTACCATCAGTTCAGCAACAAAGGGGCTATAAAGACGCAGATGATAACATTCTAGACATTCTGACATCATAAACACCATACTTTACCTGCCATATAACCACATCACCGTGGACTTGCAGACACTAATAATTTCAATTCTTCTGATCACAATGGAGTCGATGATGTATGGATCACAGCATTTAAGCAATGCTACTCTAATAGCTTAATTAGGCTTACAATTGAAAGCCAGTTAATCAGCTCTTTGGAATGCATCCTTCAAGCGAGAATCAATACTGTTGTAAATGTCACCATATAATTCTCCTGACTCCCCTCTATATATCCATATATAACTGTTTGTACACTTTGGAACATAATAAACATTTGTATTCAGTTTAACTCATAGCTCTTCCATAATATTTCTAACTATATATAAATGTTTATGTGTAGCTTACATGCTTATAAACTCTTTATGGTACAGTTAGTGGGGGTGGAAGGATAACTTCCCAGGAGGGGATAAGTCAGGGAGGTAACTTGCCCTATCTAGTTTCTTAAAAAACATATTCTGGGGGAAAGGGGGAGGTGGCAGATACATCTACCTTTTTTACGCACCTTAGTCTATGGATGTTGACCTTTCTTAGCCCACCCCATCCTTATTTTGCCTTTTAAACTCTCCTCACTGTATCACTTCCTGTCAGCTGACCAGGGGAGATCATGGCAGAGAGTTTGAAGTCTGTGCTCTTCTGAGCAAGATGTCTCAAAGACTCATGTTTGACAGTGTAGAACCTTTTATGTCATTTTCCTTTATGTAGCTGTATCATTATTTTGTATCACAGAGATAAAGAACAGAATAAGACAAGCAAAAACTGCATTCTGTCAAATGAAAAACATGTTATGTAATAAGCTCTTGTCCCTGGAAGTTAGAAAACGAATTCTCACATGTTACACAGAACCAGTCCTAACATATGGCTGGGAATCCTGCACAAGCAAACAAGCAAAAAAGTCCCTGGAAGCTTTGGAGATGTAGCTTTATAGACGAGTGCTGAAATTCCTTTCACAGCCACAATTATCAATCTGGACATTTTGAGGGGGGTTAAGTCTCAAAGGCAACTTATTACAAACAACAGACAGAGGCAGTCATCAGTTTTTGGCCACAACATGAGAAGACACAAACTGGAACATGCTGTAACAACTAGAAATATTTGTGGGAAAAGAGACAGAGGAAGGCAGTGTGAAAATATTCTTGATAGTCTTGTGTCATGGCGTGGAAAGGCATCAACACATGAAATGATAAATGCTGTTGGAGATCGCAAGATGTGGATATGCATTATTGTCCACGCCAGTTGGCAAGGCACTTGATGATGATCTGAATCTAATATTTTTCATGTTTGTTGTATGCTCATGAAGGCTTTCTAACCACAACGTCCATTCTGTTACTTGTGATTGTGTGAAATGGTTTCCAGTCCCCAACATGGCGGTTAGGCATTGAACCACTATGGCCTCTGGAGTATTTATCCTTGTGGCTGCGGTCTGCATTCGCATTTTCCTCATGTTGGACTGGTAGTATATGGTTCCGTCACCCTGCTACTAGGTGAGTGCGTGGCACGACTCTGTGAGCTGTGAAATTAATGTGGAATGCTTTTACATCTGTCCGCTTTTGTTTGTACAGTGAACTGCATGTTCAGAACAATGGCTACCGGCTGTTGCTGAATTGACTGATTTGCCTTTTCGGTTCACGAGCGCATTTTCAGGAGACTCCTGGTAGTCGACACTGGAGCTACAGAGTTCGTGCTTTATGCGGCACTTTCGGCAGGTCACCCTGCGGAAAGAGACTGAGCCATGTGATAAAAACCGGGTCAATGAAGTCTTTCTGGTGACTGCCGATTCCACTGATAATGAACTGTAATTTTCGAGGATGACTTTTGTGTTGGCATTCTGGTGGCGGCATTACGTACAGTGTACCTGTGCGGGCTGTTGGATTGCCAAGACTCCTGTCTTTTCCACTTTTCACATTGGACAGTGAGGAGCATTTTGTGTGATATTCACTGGCACAGAAACGAAGCATAATGGGGACGACAGTGAAGTTGGAACCTCGACTAACTAGCTAACTAACTAACTTACTTGTGATTGTGTTCTTGTAAACCTGAGGTTGCAATTACCTCTGTTACTGACTTACCCAACAGAAAACAAATACAGACCTGCTGGTGACAAGGGCTGCTTTCCTCTTCACATAGATCAATTATCGAACAGCTGTCACGATCATTATCGTAGCCAGGTGGACAGTAACAACTCTCGAAACTTTAAATATTCAAAAAAGCGTTATGACAGAAGAGGAAACAAACTATCAGTAAACAGGAAACATATCTATAACTTCAAATACAATAATTTAGCAAAGTTTGTGATTTCTTTGCTACAAACATTCATAGTTTATTACATGTGAAGTAATTACATGTAAACACAAACTCCCAACTAATTACACCATTGCAACTTGTACGATTTGCCTCATATTTCATATGTCTTTCTTCTTGTGGCCTTTATCCCAAAGTGGTGCGCAAACTCTCAGCCAACTCTTTTCAAGCTATCCTATCTTCTGCTTGTGGCAAACTTAGCCTTTTGCAAGATGGAAAACATACTGACCAATAAAAAGATGGCAATTGCAATGAGAAAAATAGTGTTGAAGTGCTACATAGAACCTGTACGTTTTGTATAGATGTGAAGTGTGGACAATGAGAAGACAAGCTGAAAAACATCTAATGGCTGTGTAAATGAGGTTTCTGGGGAATATGCAAAGATACCATGGACAGACAGAAAAACTAATGATCAAGTCCTACAAGAAACAAATGAAAACTGTAAACTGATTAGAGAAATTAGGCATAGACAGTCATATTTTTTGGACACGTTATGAGAAGAAATAAATTAGAGAACTTGATGACAAATGGCAAGATTGAGGGGGAAAGAACAAGGGGAAGGCAAAGAAGTAAATACCTGGATGGCTTGGCCTCATGGCATAGTCAAGACAACAACACAGAGCTGATCCATGACTCTGGTGATCGTGTAAGATGAGTAAACATGACCGCCCATGTTTATCGGCATAATGATCTTCTTCTATCTCATGCTGCTCCATCCTTGACCATTGATTATTCACCTCTGTCTCTAATTCTGTTCTTCGTGCGTTTTCGGTCTCCCATTTTATTTTCCCTGTGGATTCCAGACAAAGGCCTATTTAAACTCTTCTCAGATTTCCTCAATGTGTGTCCCATACAGTGCCAGTGTTTTTCCCCATTTAGCCACAAAATTCATTTGTTTTGTTACTGTTCAGTTACTCATTAGCAGCTTCAGTGGTGCAGTGACTAGCAGTGTTCTGGGTATGCAGTGCTAACTTTATATTTTTCTAAACCAGCTGGCACTGGATGCAGGTGTGGTATAAAGTTGGTACCATGAAATTTCCTGGCAAGTGAAGGCAGCTATGTCATCTGTTATGGGCAATTTGTTTAACTTTGTTTTTTTGTTTTTTTCTGGCCTTCGACTTTGGTTTATTCAGCCTATTCCTTTGTATTTCTATTGCCGAGGACATCTTTTTAGATGCACAACATACACATGGGTGCTTTCATATCCCCCATTCCATGTCTAGGAAGATTATGTGTAATAGAAGAATCAGGGAAAAGCATGACATCCCAAGGTCTCCTTCTAAAGATTGTCCAACTGTCCATGAAGCAGGTACCTTTTAAGTCACAGCCAGATGCCCTTACCCCTATGCCACTCTGTAGCCCACAGAACTGAATTCCTTACCTCTAAGCCATAGTATAGGCCACATAGCCATCTGCTTTACCTCTTCACAGCCTTTTTCTCCGACTTTCATCCCAGTATCAAACTTACCTCAACCATTTCTTCATCGACCGTCAACTTCTTAGACCAAACAGTCTCTTTAGGTTCCACAGTTCTATGCATGATGGTTTATTATGAACCAACTGACTCGCATGCATTCCTTCTCTATACCTCCTCCCATCTTCCCTTGTGTAAGGGTTCTATTCCCTTCTCCCAACTGTTACATCTCCGACGGCTCTGTCAGGATAATAACGACTTCCATCAAAAAGCCCATGAAATCCTGGATTTCTTTCGCCTTCGAGGCTATCCTGAGAATGTTCTCTCTACAGCTCTTCACCACTGCCAGTCTAGCAGTTGTGCTGAGGCTCTTTCCTCCAGGCCGAAACCATGCAATAATAGACCTGTCCTCTCACTAACCTACCATCCCCACAATACTGCTGCTAAGAATATCCTCCTGAGACATCTATCCATTCTCCAGGCGGACCCAACCACTTGTGATGTCTTCTCAGAGGCCCCCTGGTGGCGAACAGGCAGGATCGAAACCTCAGGGATGTGCTGGTCCATAGCAATCTACCCCAATCTCACAAGTCTCTTCCTGGCATGGTGGCTTGTCTTCAATCGTGTTGTAAGACCTGCCCACATGTACTACAAACCCAGAGTCTGGCATTCCCTAAGACAACTTTCCACATCCATGAGGGTTTCTCATGCACGAGTCGCAACATTATCTATGTGATTACTTGCACACATTGTGACATGAGATATATCAGGCAGACAGGTTTACGTCTTGCCGACAGATTTAGGCAACACCTTTCTAATATCAACAGTGGCACCCAGAAACCAGTATCCATGCACTTCAACAGTCCTGACCACTGTGGCGAGGCTGACACACAGGTCACGGTGATCAAATCATGTGCATCCAACAAACAGGGTTGTAAGACATGGAAAACTGTCTCATCTTCCAGTTGGGTTCACTCTCCCCTCATGGCCTCAATTCCAACAGTTTCATTTAACTTCCAAACCCCACCCCCTAGTTGTATAGTCCAACAAAGAGGTAGTTGCATGTCCTTTGCTTGATGTTGCAGTCAACCCCAGCATAATTTTTGCTGTTTGGGGTTTCTTGGCAGGTTGGCGTTCGGTAGTTTGCAATCGTTTTCTGAGCGACTGCCACTCATGCCCCTCTGTGAGGACCAACGCAATGAAATCTTCCACAGTTGTGTTTCGAGCGCGGAACGAGAAATTGCTAATTGCTAACATGAGTCCATGACTTCCGCTCACAATGGTGTCTCTCCACCCCCTTCCTGCTTATTCTCCCGCTGACTGGCTTAGCCAATACCTGAGCTTCTGATGGTATTGACCTTTGACCCGTTGACCATACACCCGGTTCATACAATCAACTGATAGTCGTCTAATGCACTTCAGTCGCTCTAAGCTAAGATACAGATTCAGATAAGTACCCTTAATATTGTAGTGTGATTCATGTAGTTTTGTGTTGCTTTGTGTGTTTGTTCTGTGCTGACGAAGGCTTTGGCTGCAACGTCCAATTTGTTTACTGTAATTGTGTTTCAGTACAGCTCACAATTTACTTCTCGTTTTTTGGTGATTCATTCACTGCCTAAGGATCACCATGACACACCACAGACAAGAAGCTCAAGAACCAGTCATGTACATCCTGACTGGAGAGGGGAAGACAGCTTTCCAACACAGACCCCAGGGAGATGAGCTTCAGTACCAGGTGGGAGGAGAGTCTCTGCACCAGTCTCAACCCTATAGATGCAAGCTCATATCAGGGGGTCAGAACCATATCAGGGGTCAGGCTACAGAAACATCAACACATCAGATTCAAGAATTAGAGATCAGTCTTTCAAAGATCTTCCAATTAACCAAGCCAAACTGCCCTACATGGTACTAAAATGTTTAAACAATAGTGCTTGCTTCATCATTAAGTTGATCTCCTGAGCAAACATTCTATCCACTTTTTAAAATAATGAGGTGAATTACAGCATAGCCGACTGGAAAAGAGCACTTGTTCTTAAACTTCGGATGTGCTGATGCCAAGGTAGTGGGGTTCAACCCCTACACTGGTCAGTTGGACTAAATTGTTGACTTGGGGATGTAAATACCGAGTACCTCTGAAGTTGGAGTGGGTTAACCTGATGGCGAGGGACACTAGTAATAGGGAAAGCTAATCCACATACAACAATCAGTCCAGTGCACTGTAAGTAGTAGTATGTGTATGGGCTACACTTGATTTCAAAGCGAACAAGTGTAAAATTAAAAAAAGAACATCAATTGCAATCATCATCAGTTTAGTCAGTCTAAAGACTACCATTGAAGTTGTTTGATTGTGTCACTCCATTGTCTTATATTCTCATCAGTGTTCTACAGTGTAGTATAAGTCTGAACTAATTTGCCTTGCATGTCTGTGTCATGTCATTATTTCTTGGATATCCTCTTTTCCGTTTCATCTGAATTTGACAGTCCAGTGGTTTTGTTAGCTGACAGCCACGCCACATAATGTGATCAAACCAACAGAACTTATTGTTTTTATGTCTAAAGTACAAAGAATTAACAACACAGGACAACACTGTCGGCAACAGTTGTACCTGTTAGTGGCATTTTCAAGAAAACATTTTGAATTCGCTTTACAGATATCATAATCATCAATTTCACAAGGAATCAACTTCTCATCACAGTTTTCACCAGTGTATCCAAGCTGGCAAGTTCTAGGCTTGCATTTGCCAGTACCTTCTGGGCCAGTGTCACACTGGCCAAACTGGCATGTGCATGCTGTAAAATATAAACTCACCATTATATTTGATAAACAAACGTATACTATGCTCAGTGCTGAAACTACTACAAACTAAGTTAAACATAAGGAAATCAGAATAAAAACACAAAATATAACTGAGGAGAGAAACAACAGATACAGGTACACATTTTAACTGAAGTCTGTATCAATGGAACAACAAAAACAAAATAATAAAAAACATTAAAAAAACATCTACTAAAATCAAAGGCGCTATCTCGTAACACCAAAATCACAATATACAAAACACTGATCAGACCAGTTGTGCTGTATGGCTCTGAAACCTGGAGTACAACGAAAGGAGACGAAGCCTTGTTACAAACCTTTGAGAACAAAATTTTAAGACGCATCTTTGGACCCATTAGGGATACACAAAGTGGAGAGTGGAAAAGAAGAAGTAACAAAGACATTTATGATCTGTTTAAGTCCCCGCTAATCACTGGTATCATGAAGGCTAATAGACTACAATGGCTGGGGCATATAGAAAGAATGGAAGATAATAGGGAAACAAAACTCGCTTACACTCAGGAAATAAATGACCGTAGACCCCGAGGTAGACCAAGAAGGCGGTGGAGAGATAATACATGTACAGACCTACAAGCACTTGGAATCAACGACTGGCAAGAGAAGGTCCACCAGAGAGACGAATGGAGACGGATTGTATTTGCAGCAAAGAACCTCAATGGCTCGGAACGCTGAAGAAGAAGAAGAAGATTAAAGAAAATGGAAAACGCCAAGGAATATCTACCTGAACGGAGTACAATAAAGCAAACTGGGAACTTAAAATGGAAATATCAAACAAGAAAAAGGTACAGGGAATTGTTGTTGTGTTGTTCCAATGATAAAGTCTTTGGTCATTAAGTTTGCCCATATCTGAGTGTTTTTCCACCGGCCGAACTTCTCAGTCGTATTTGTTTGTTTTTCCACCAGCCCAACTTCCCAGTCATATTTTGTGTTTTTCCACCAGCCCAACTTCTCAGTCATCTTTTGTGTCTTTCCACCCACAGAACTTCTCAGTCATCTTTTGTGTTTTTCCACCCACCGAACTTCTCAGTCGTATTTTTTTGTTTTTCCACCCGCCAGACTTCTCAGTAGGTTTGGACCAAACATGGTACACAATGAATTGAACAAGTATAATAATGTCAATGTCCGTTCACTGAGTATTGAAACTGTGGAAGATGCCAAGAAACAAAACAAATAAACTAAAAACCCTAGTATGGCGATATACTGTCCTTCTGTTAAAATGTGAGGTCACATGTGGTGATATATTGTCTTTCGCTATTGAATCAGCTCTACAGTAGTAAACTTGTTTTTAAACCAACCTAAATATAACCTAACCATGACAAATATAACGTAACCAAGACAAATATAACCTAACCATGACAAATATATCCTAACCATGACAAACAAAATCATGACAAATATAACGTAACCAAGACAAATATAACCTAACCATAACAAATATAACCATGACAAATATAACCTAACCATAACAAATAAAATCATGACAAATATAACCTAACCATGACAAATATAACGTAACCATGACATATATATCCTAACCATGAAAAATAAAACCATGACAAATATAACCTAACCATGACAAATAAAACCATGACAAATATAACCTAACCATGACAAGTATAACCTAACCATAACAAATAAAACCTAACCATGACAAATATAACCATGACAAGTATAACCTAACCATAACAAATAAAACCATGACAAATATAACCTAACCATGATAATTATAACCTAACCATGACAAATATAACCTAACCATGACAAATAAAACCACGACAAATATAACCTAACCATGACAAGTATAACCTAACCATAACAAATAAAACCATGACAAATATAACCTAACCATGACAAATATAACCATGACAAGTATAACCTAACCATAACAAATAAAACCATGACAAATATAACCTAACCATGATAATTATAACCTAACCATGACAAATATAACCTAACCATGACAAATGCCTTAACTGATTAAGTAACATGGAATGCTTCATCGTCTTAAGTGACTTCAGGAAATGTTGCCATCGGGTTATAATACAACATGTCTGCAACTATATTAGCAACTTTAAAGTCATAACTGTGACACACTCCTACTTCTCATTTTCATCATCCAAGTTTAGACTTGCAGCCAGTTTGGGAGGACTAATAAAACAATAGGATAAGTGCATCAATGTTGGTGGAAATTATGTTGAGAAGTAAAGGGACAATGTATGTATACAAATAAACTGGTTTCAAGTTGTTATCATATTTAGTGATTTTTCTACAGCTATTTATGACTTACCCTCATAATTAATATTGAACCATCTGAGTACATTAATACTCTGCATGTATAAAATAATAATTAATTTTGAATCATCTGAGTACTTTAATACTCTGCATGTATAAAATAATAATTAATTTTGAACCATCTGAGTACTTTAATACTCTGAATGTATAAAATAATAATTAATTTTCCTGCAGCAGTTTAATGCCATGGGTCTGTATTGTGACAGCAGGATCACATTTTGTAGGCCTACAGCCAGGAGGTAGAGGTGGTCAGTCTTTCCTCAATTTGGCAAGTGATGAGCCCAGGCATCAAAACCACATCTGGTAGTTTTCATGACATAGCCAGTGGAGTTCGCTATCAACTTTGCAAGCGAACCTATCCTCTGCATGTATGCTAAATTAATATTACATAGTCTGTGTAACATAACCTGTTCTCTGCATGTATGCTAAAATAATATTACATAGTCTGTGTAACATAACCTATCCTCTGCAAGTATGCTAAAATAATATTACATAGTCTGTGTAACATATCCTGTTCTCTGCATGTATGCTAAAATAATATTACAGTCTGTGTAACATAACCTGTCCTCTGCATGTATGCTAAAATAATATTACATAGTCTGTGTAACATAACCTGTTCTCTGCATGTATGCTAAAATAATATTACATATAGTCTGTGTAACATAACCTGTACTCTGCATGTATGCTAAAATAATATTACATAGTCTGTGTAACATAACCTGTCCTCTGCATGTATGCTAAAATAATATTACATAGTCTGTGTAACATAACCTGTTCTCTGCATGTATGCTAAAATAATATTACATAGTCTGTGTAACATAACCTGTTCTCGGCATGTATGCTAAAATAATATTACATATAGTCTGTGTAACATAACCTGTTCTCTGCATGTATGCTAAAATAATATTACATATAGTCTGCGTAACATAACCTGCCCTCTGCATGTATGCTAAAATAATATTAAATACTGCCAGTGTAACATAACCTGTCCTCTGTATGTATGCTAAAATAATATTACATACAATCTCTTTAACATAGTATTCAACAGAAATGAAATGAGAGGCAAATAAATATCAAACAAATGAATAGAAACAGTGGAGTAACAAACTTACTTTCATTACAGTGAGGTCCAAAAGTGTCATTCTGTGCACACCGGTTACATGTGGTACCAATAAAATTTTCTTGGCAAAAACACTCGCCTGTTCCACTCTCACTATCTGAGCACTGGAAAGGGTAGATTCATTGACAAATGAAAGGTGCAATTATTTACAACTAATATTTTATTCTTCTCATAGTTATTATCATGTGGCATGATTCAGTGCTATGGGATGATAAATATTCCTATTCGAACTTCCTGTAGTTGCTATAGGCTTATAAATCATACAATACTGTAGTTTTCCCCATGCAACCCCCTTTAATTTGATATATACTACAACATGTCTGCTACCATATTAATATTACAAGGGGAAGTCAATAAGTAAGTCACAAATGGCTGTAGAAAAATAACTAAATATGATAACAACTTGAAATCAGTTTGTTTTTATATATACATTGTCCCTTTATTTCTCAACATAATTTCCACCAACACTGATGCTCTTATCCCATTGTTTTATCAGTCCTCCCAAACCAGCTGCATAGAAATGTGTGCTCTCTTTTCTAAACCATGTTTTCACTTCACATTCAACTTCGGCTTCAATCGCGAAATGTCTCCCGCCAAGGTGGGTTTTCAGTGGACCAAAAAGATGGAAATTGCTAGGGGCTAAGTTGGGGCTGTAAGGGGATGTTCCAGAACTTTCCACCTTAGCTAGTTAATTTTCTCCTGAGTTAATCGAGCCGAATGTGGTCTGGCATTGTCATGAAGAAGCAACACTCCTCTAGTCAGCAGTCCTGGACATTTTCTTCGAATTGCATCATGAAGCATCAATAGAACTTCACAGTACCATTCAGAATCCACATTGTCACCTTTCTTCTTGAAATTAGTTAAAAGCACTCCTTGACAATCCCAGAACACTGACAGCATAACCTTCCCTGCTGATGGCATAAACTTGAATTTTTGGACACAAGGTGAAGAAGGATGTTTCCATTGCACTGAAGCACGCTTTGATTCTGGCTGGTAGTGATGCACCCATGATTCGTCCCCAGTAACAATCCTGTTCAGCATGTCTTTGCCTTCATCTTTGTATCAACAGAGATGATGCAAGGACAGGCCAAATTGGTTCATTATGTGTTCCTCATTCAATTGTCTGGGTACCCACCTTGAGCACACTTTCTTAAATTTCAATTGATCATGCATTATGCTGTATGCTGAACCATATAAGCACCCTATTGCAGATGCTACTATCAGAAGTGGGGGTGCGCCACAGCCTAGATGAATGTATTATTCACTGGCAAGCAACCTCAAATAGCCAGAAATTGACTAGGGACAAAATCTATATGGCTAAACTACAGATTAAGCCCATGAATATCAAGAGTATAGCTTACAAGTAACTCGTTAACAAAAAATGAAATTAGCTATTCTTAATATTTGCCAAGGAATGGGAAGAAGAAGGTTAGCTGAGTTAGATTTAAGTCTACAAACTTACTACTAGCCCAGTGCAGGTTTTTCTCCCTTGACTGTTCTCTTCCCTGGTGTCTAAGTAGTAAGTAATCTTCCACCAATGTACACACACAAACATGCATGCACGATTGGAAAAATAACAGATAACTTAGTTTAAAACAAACTACAACATTTATTGTCTATCATTAGTCATGGATGATTATCATGATGATGGTGAATTCACGTAAGTATACAATATGACCATTACATATAGATGTTGTTTGTCCATCAAGAATGATGATGACTATTCATTTCATCCAGTGGGGTTGAAAGTATGGAGCCGTGAGTATGACGTTGGATGAAGAATGACTTGCGTGATGAATTGGATTAAAGTGAGGAAGAGTTGCGCAATTCGTCAACCTCACTCTCTCACCTGAGTCCATCTGAATCCAGTGGCAGGACAAGTATACATATAGATAATGATGACAAACATTACATAATTTTAATGTTACTTGTCTCCTATCTGGATCTGTGGTCCAGATCAGCTAAGCAGCTATGGTCAGATCTCCACTCTCCAGAAGAAACAGCTTGCTGGTATTCTGACACCTGTCAGTCCTGGCTGTCCCTAGTTCTTGGGATCTATAATCAGGCGCTCTTAATGAGAGCTTTTCAAATGTCTGACTTATTCTGACTTGAAACCTCCCAAGCCTAGCCTATTTATTTTGTTCTCTTAATTGCGCTTATCTCCTGGGGCGTCACCCTGTCTTGTTCAAGGTTAAAATTTCCCAGTTTAAATTGCCTCCATCAGACACCTAACATCCTCTGGCATTCCTGATTCAGCAGAACTTTCACACCTTGTGTGTCTGGTCTGTTTCACAAGGCAGTCAGCCTTCGCAGTTGAGCGATTTTCCCAGATCCAGGTGTCCATTCATCCCCAGCCAGGAAAATGATTCCTTTCACACGGTCCATTTCACATCTGCTCTGCATTGTGGTTTAATTATCAGTTTGGCATTTAACACTTTTAATACCTGGACAGGCATGTTACCAGCCCCCAGGCCACCTATTGTCTCCTCCTGAGCATTTAACCATACTGGTATTATGTTGAGAGTTCCCAGTCACAGGTCAGTTTCACACTGTGTGGTTTTACAACTCTCTTGATAATACAGTCTGTTTGCATCATGACTGACTAGCCACCAAGGAGTGTGATTTTATTCCTTTAGTTTTTCCTTTCTCTCTTTGTAGAATACTTCCCTGTAGGAATGCATTCTGGTGCACTCACGGCATTTTATCACAGCTACAAAGTCTATCGTTACTCGCCTGTCACCTCTAATCATCTCCTCCACCTGTTGCAATCTCAACAGTACGACCAGATTGGATTTCATCAACAATTTTACAGCATCCTTGAAAATATTTTCCTACCCAGCTATGTGCTGCTTTACATGACAAACATTTGTCACCATAAACAGGAAGCATTTCCTTATGAATGTCCTTTGCAGGCAGTCCTTTTGCCCACAAAAAATGCTACAACAGAATGTTGCTCTTTGGTTGTACACTCCGTAAGTACAGTTGCCATTTTGTTTATGCACTGCACATGTGCATGAGACACCTAGCACCACCTGACGAACGGGAATATAAAGTTTGATGGTGCTGTCACCTAATGACACCTGTAGAAAACACCAACTACATTTACCTGCCATCCCACAGAACTATGTGACTTAGGCCTACTTATTGATTCGCCCTCGTATTAACAACTTTACGTCATAACATTCAAGTACTTGTTACCTTCATTTAAGAAAACTGGTTATCTTCATTTAAAAACACTGATCACCTTCTTTAAAGATCACTAATCACCTCTACTTTAGAATACACATTACTTTTACTTACCTCTCCATTTCCACTACAAGAATTTCTGAAGCCTCCAGGGCAAGCAATGCAGCTTCGGCCATAGAATCCTGCACAGCATGATCTTTTCTGTGTGAAGTACGGAAAATATTCAGTATTTATTTCACTGACACAAGGTCATCATGGCGGAATGAATAACTGCACATGCTCTTAAACTTCTGGTGTCTGATGCATAGGTAGCGGGTTCAACCCCTACACTGGTCAGTAGAACTAAAATGTTGACTTATCCTTGACTTGGGGATGTAAATTACAAGCATCTCAGAAAATGGTGTGAGTTTGCCTGAAAGTTAGGGACACTGGTAATAGGGAAACGTAATCCACGTGCAAAAATCAGTCAAGTGCCACTAGAAGAAGTAGCAAATATATGGACTAAACATGAGTTCACAGCACACATAAAATTGACACTCTTCTATAGTCCATGATGTGTGGTATTGTTGATCATGTCTGTCCACAACCAAGAACTTCTGATACTGATATCCCTGCATGCTATGGTGTCAAACTGTCCAGCATCTATTCTCTTGGTCTCCCCCTGCTTCTCCTCCCCTCCAACTATCCCAATGTGATGACATATTCCAGCTGTCCTCTCTCCTGACATCTCCAACATGTGATATGTCCCTCTTTGCTAAGACAGAGTGTAGGTATGCTCATTGTTTCCACAGCAATTACTGACATAAATGTTCAAAATATTAATAAAATCACATTTTAAAAGTAAAGTACTTAGCTTAGAATTATGAAAATATATGTGCAAGCATGATCAAAATGTATGTTAAAAGTCATTAAAATATAGGGATATAGGAGGATGACATGGCTGAAAGGGTTAACACATTCACACTTAAATTTTCTCTAGCAGAAATGGGTTTTGTTCAACACACTGGTCAGCTGGACTTAAATATTGACTTCTCGTCCTTGATCTGAGGACGTAAATTACAAGTACATCAGAAATTGGAGTGGGTTTGCCGGATGGCAGGAAATACTGGCAATAGCAACAGCTAACTCTCATGCAGGATGTGGTAGGTGATCTCCAGATTGGTGTATCGGATGTGGGACATCTTGCTTATGACCGAGAAGTTTTCTGGAAATTTGTTATGGGAGCGAGGTTCTGCAAAGAACATGCTGTTGTTTGTCCATCAAGAATGATGATGACCATTCATTTCATCCAGTGGGGTTGAAAGTATCGAGCCGTGAGTTCTAAAATGGCTGTTAAGGCCTATTTTGGCTCGAAGTGTTCTTTGACAATGTGGGCAAAGAATGCTTGACGTTCAAGGAGGAGGATCTCCTGCAGTGGTTTGTGTGTCCAGCCTTTTCTTCACAGCTCTTGCAATCCTGGTTGCTTCACAAGTGACTGCACCCTTGCGTAATGATGTACGCCATGAATTTTGGTCTTTGGCAGCAGTTTCCCAGATGTCACAATGAATTCAAAAAGCCTTAAGTGAGATTTTCAGAGTGTCTTTAAAGCGTTTCTTCTGGCCGCCTTGGAGCTTTTACCACAACATAGATCGCTGTAAAAAAATTGGTTTAGGGAGCCTGTGAACAGGCATGCGAGTCAAGTGACCAGCCCAGCGAATCTGATTCTTCATTAGAAGAGTGAATACTGGGCATGGACAATCTTTCTAGGACTTCAGTGTCTAGGATCTTGTCTTGCCATTTAATCTTCAATAGCTTCTAAGGCAGACTGTGTGGAAGTGGTTTAATTTCCTAGCGTACCGCTGATAAACAGTCCAGGTTTCACAAGCATATAGCAGTGTGGATAATACAACTGCTTTGTAGATTTCCAGCTTTATTTGCAGGCTTATTCCATTTCTGTCCCACACATTCTTGTACAGTCTGCCAAAGGTCGCACTGGCCTTGGAGATTCTTGCATTCAATTCATCATCAATTGTGGCAGCTTGTGACACAGTGCTGCCAAGATAGGTGAATTTGTCCACAACACTTAGACTATGACCATTCACTTTGATCTTCGGCACGGTGTGATTATTACCTGGGGCTGGCTGGTACATAACTACAGTCTTCTCCAAATTGATATTGAGCCCAAAGTTGGCGCAGGCATATGAGAAAGCTAAAACATTATGTTGCATATTAGCCTCTGAGTTGGTATATAGAGTACAATCATCAGCAAACAGGGGCTCTCTGATGGTGTGGCTGTTAGTTTTGGTTTAAGCTTTCAGCCTTCTGAGATTGAACAACTTTCCATCCATGTGGTAGTTGATGTCTATTTCAATGTCGTTGCTGGGCATGCCGGTGTGCTGGGGAATGAACAGGCGGACAGATTGACTGGCTTGGCAAAACTTGGTGGAGTATTGATACATGACAAAACAGATGTGGTTGTGGCCTTGTGGGAGCAAGTGTACACCTCGCAGGAGCAAATGGATCACCATGGTCTGGTAAGAATGAGGCAGCGAGGTGTGACGAGGGGATCTGGCCGACAATCGACGCTCAGAGGAAAGGTGAGACGGACATATAATCAGATTGCTACTGGAACTATTAGTGTTGGAACTCTTCGCTGGCTGCTGAGGATGGGGATGGAGCGCTTATGGGAATGTCCCGAATGCTGTGATGTTGGTTCCTAAATCAATCAATCAATCAATCAATCAATCAATATCGTTGTTCTTGAAAGCATTCATCAGCATAGCTGAACACATGAGGCTGAACAGTGTTGGTGCCAGAATACAACCTTGCTTCACTCCATTGGTGACAGGAAAGGACTCAGACAGTTCACCATTTTCCTGTAATCTTGCCAGCATACCATCATGAAACAGCTGCACTGTTTGGACACACTTTCGTGGACAGCCATATTTCGCCATAATCTTCCACAGTCCTTCTCTGCTGACTATATCAAAAGCCTTGGTAAGGTCAATGAAACAAAAGGACATGCTACTGAATATTTGAATGAACCCTCAACTAAAATTCAGTCCAGAGTATTCACTAGTAGTAGCAACTAAAAAACGTAGCAGCATGTGTGTGGACTATGAGTTCAAATCAAGCAAACAAAAACAAAAATAGATACACCAATAATATAGGATTATAACTAAATCAATAAATACAGTTTTGGGTCAGCTGTTTCTACATCCACATGAAATGCTGTAATTTGTATTGTTCACAGCTTAACTGATTCAATGCAGAAGGATGATATATCACCAAATGCGACCTTCCATTTGTACAGAAGGACGATATGTCGCCATACTATGGTCAATGTGTAATTTGTTTTCTTTCATTTAACTTCCGCAGTTTCAATGCTCAGTGAACGTAAATTTAAATTATAATACCTGCTCATTTTATTGTGTACAATTATTAGTCTAAATCCACTTTTTGTTTGTACTGGATCAGTTAAAGTTTCCACTCCATTACCTGTGAGTTTTTTTTACTGAAACTTGCGACTGAGATGTATTAGAATCTACTGTAACATTATATTGGAAACAACAAGCTCCCATAAAGATTAATAATCAAATATGTCAATATCTGCCTATTAAGAGAGATGTGCGACAGTGCTGTGTAATGACCCCAGATCTTTCTTCCTTATACAGTGAAAATATTTTTAGAAGTTTATAAGATATGAGAGGAATCACCATTGGGGGACATAACATCAATAACATTTGATATGAGGGTGATACAGTATTGACTGCAGACAATGAACGAATGAATGAACGAACGAACTTTATTTTAAAAGGGTAACAAATTGGGCGCGCAGGCCCGTCTTACATTCGGCCCTTTCGATCACTCATCTTTCATTCACCAAATGTGCATGTTACATTTACATAGGGTGAAAAACATTGTCAAATTAATTTTGTAAGCATAAACAATGCATATTACACATGGTACATTCACATGGGGGGAAAAAAACATTGTCAAATGGAAGTTGTAAACATAAACAGTGCATATTGCAATGTTGTGAGACACATCCCCCATCCACTCTCACACCCCGCAGCCACCCACACATCCCTCAGCCACCCACACATCCCTCAGCCACCCACACATACCTCAGCCACCCACACAACCCCCACCCATCACACCCTCCACCCACCCACACATACCTCCACGCACTCACACAGACTCAGGCAAACATACATGCCACCACCCACCCACCGATCCCCCACCCACACACATTTCCCCACCCACACATACATCCCCCACCTATCCCATAACCAACACGCACACACCCACCCACATATTCTCCACCACCCACCCACACACCTGCAACCACCCAGCAAAACACACATCACAAAACCACACACACATACCCCCGTCAACCCACACATCCCGCACCTATCCATACATACATCCTGCACCCTCACAATTTTCCCCACCCACCCACACGCACATCAGCCAACCTACACCCACTCACCCACCCAATAAGGATCTCCAGCACTTAGTAGATGCAATTGTTGTGCACAGTGAACAACTAACGTTAGAATTAAATTGTGAGAGGACACAGATTATGGTCATCACTAGGAAGACAGAAATACCACAGAGTAATATATTGGTAAATGAGAATATTCTTAAACAAGTGAACTGGTACAATTATCTCAGTACAGTCATAACATTTGATTGAAGAAGCCTTGAAAAGATTAGAACAAGAATCACTATGACGATGGTAGCCTTTTGCAAAATGACAAACACACTGACAAATAAAAAGATGCCAATTGCAACATGAAAAAAAGTAGTTAAGTGCTACACAGAACTTGTACTTTTGTATGGATGCGAGTCCTGAACAATGAACAGACAGGCTGAAAAGTATCTAATTGTAGTGGAATTGAGGTTTCTGAGGAAAATGCAAAGAATACCTTGGACAGGCAGAAAAACAAGCAAGCCCTATAGTAAACAAATTAAAACAGTAAACTGATTAGAGATATTAGAATTAGTCAAGATTTTCTGTCATGCTATAAGAAGATACAAACTAGAGAACTTGGTGACAACTGGCAAGGTTTAGGGAGAAAGAATAAGGGGAAGGCAGAGAAGTAATTATCTGTATGGCTTGGCCGCAAGGCATGGCATATACAAGAACATGGAGCTAATCCATTACTCTGGTGATAATGTAGGTGGAGAAATATATTGCCCACGCTTATCAGCATGGCACATGTCGATGATGATGATGTTGCACCGGCTATTTCCTGTGAATCCCAACTATCTCATAATGTGTTTTCTTACTGTTAGCATTTGGTCAGGATGTGTCAAAAACCTGGCATCCCCAGTGGCTACCTCCATCGTGTATTTTAAGCTCAAAAATGAGTATTGCACCACCAACTGCAATTTGAGCATGTAGAGGGAAAGCAGAGCACGCAACACAGTCCCCATTGGTATGGCACTTCGGTACCAGGTCTGAGGAAATTCTCTACACCAGCCTGACCCCTAAACATATAGAAGCCCTTTATAGCTCTCAGGCAACCTGAAAGTCTACGCATCTGACTCAAGAGCTAGGTCTGTCAAAGTTCTTCCAGTAGTGCAAGTAATCAAGGAAATGCTTGTATGTAACGATACAACATGCAAGGAAATAAAAATATGCAGACTACAAAAACATGAAATACAAATTAGCACTTGTGCTACATCTCATCTGTGTAGACACATTAGGTGTGAATCAAACGAGAATTCAATGGGGTAGATCTGCTGTGTGCCGACTCACTATTTGTACTAACCAATAATTACAGGGGATTCAAACAAAAACCTTAAATGTTTTTTTTCTTTTTTGTGGTGAATATATTCTGAAAAATTAAAGAACAAATGTATTATTTTTCAATGTAGTCACCACTCTGTTCAATGCAAGTACTCCAGTATTGATAAAGTGCTTGCATTCCTGTAGAAAATTTCTCTTTCTCACTACTCGGTGTGAGTCACCTGGTTGTGAACAGTCTGTCACAGAAGTCCCACCATTTTGAAACTTTCTACTCCACTTATACACTTGCTGGACTGATAGGCATGCATCGCAATACTGGACCTTCATTCACCGATGAATTTACATAGGTTTCACCCCTTCACTGATCAATAAATGGATAACAGAACACCACTCCTCTTTGGTGCATTTCAAAAGTGGGGTGGCCATCTTTAAACTGTTCTTATGACATCATGGTGTTTGTCTGCACTGTGATGTCACATTCTAACCCTCTTGACATCCTTAACAACAATATTGACAGGTTCAAGACAATGGTATGTTTATTGTAAGTGCTATCACACTTTTAAGGTTTTCATTTGAAGCCCCCTCATAGAATCTATTAACTCAGTATTTATCAAGCATCTAAAGATGAGTATCAGGAAATTTGCAGAGAAGCAAAGGCAGGCAGTGCAATAGTGACTACATCACCCATGGAGTATTGATTGATCTATAAGTATGGACCCTGCACCAAAAGTCCAATATATTACATGGCGAAAACAAGAGAACCTTTACTTTTTTTTAATACATTAATCAAACCTATTCAGATTTATGTATCCTGTCTTGCAATTTATTTATTTTTTCATATATCAAGCATTTATAAATTCATATAGCAATTTACATTTAGAACTGCACCTAAACATGCTATCTTACCTTGATTATTCGCTGGCAAATTGCAGAACATGTAAAATAAGCATGACTATGCCAGGGGTATTTAATACTCCTACGAAATCTATGACCAATGTGATCATCCCTTAAGTCCTCTTCAGAATCCCAGATATATCCACCATTACATCTCTTTTGTTCACCCTGTGGAAGACAGCAATAGAAATCTCAGTTACCCTTCGCAACTTTACAAAATAGCAGCAATAGTTCCTTTCAACCTGCTCATAACAGCAATAGCATTCTCAGCATACTCTCCTCTTGAAAAATGACAGCAGTAGTTAGTGTCTTCCATTAAAAGTACTAGAGAGTATGTGAAATGTCATAATGGTCTCATGTTCGTAGAAAGAAAACTTTCAACTGCAACTTTAAGTGGTGGAGGACAACTGGTACAAACATTTGTGCTACAAATGCATCTTTAGGTCCAAGGATCCATCAGTATAAGTAGGCAACTGCAGCTCAAGGCAATCACTTGTCCTGAAAGTCAGAAATATCTATCAAAAACAGAGTTAACATATTCCCATGTGGATGTGGAAGTCAAGGGGTGTGGGGGGCACCAAATTTGTCCCAATTTCTTAATGAAGTAAGCAGATCAGTAATAGAGTGATTGCCATGGACACAAATGGGTTAACGAATGTAACAAAGTCAACAAATCCCATATGATTTTGTTTATCTAGGGATAGACCTGATCTAAACAGTTATGTAAAGTTGCTTTTCTCTCTCTCTCTCTCTCTCTCTCTCTCTCTCTCTCTCTCTCTCTCTCTCTCTCTCTCTCTCTCTCTCTGTGTTTGTGTGTATTGTGTGCAATATTTGTTGTTTGGTGTATATGTAGTATAGGGTTTGTGTAAGCGCCAAAGAGCCAAGATAGGCTGAGAATTTTATTCAGTTTGGCTTAAATTAATTTGGCAACAGGAAGTCTCAAACGGATCGCACCTGGTCTGGACGAGAACGCTTTAAATGTGTCATTTGATCACTCAACATGATGATGAATGAAGGCTGATCATTAGTGAGTAGATAAGGTGATCATTGGTGAGTAGATAAGGTGATCATTAGTGAGTAGATAAGGTGATCATTAGTGAGTAGATAAGGTGATCATTGGTGAGTAGATAAGGTGATCATTAGTGAGTAGATAAGGTGATCATTAGTGAGTAGATAAGGTGACCATTAGCCAGTAGATAAGGTGATCATTAGTGAGTAGAAAAGGTGATCATTAGTGAGTAGATAAGGTGATCATTAGTGAGTAGATAAGGTGACCATTAGCCAGTAGATAAGGTGATCATTAGTGAGTAGATAAGGTGACCATTAGCCAGTAGATAAGGTGATCATTAGTGAGTAGAAAAGGTGATCATTAGTGAGTAGATAAGGTGATCATTAGTGAGTAGATAAGGTGATCATTAGTGAGTAGATAAGATGACCATTAGCCAGTAGATAAGGTGATCATTAGTGAGTAGATAAGGTGACCATTAGCCAGTAGATAAGGTGATCATTAGTGAGTAGATAAGGTGACCATTAGCCAGTAGATAAGGTGATCATTAGTGAGTAGATAAGGTGATCATTAGCCAGTAGATAAGGTGATCATTGGTGAGTAGATAAGGTGACCATTAGCCAGTAGATAAGGTGACCATTAACCAGTAGATAAGGTGATCATTAGTGAGTGGATAAGGTGATCATTAGTGAGTAGATAAGGTGACCATTAGCCAGTAGATAAGGTAATCATTAGTGAGTAGATAAGATAATCATTAGTGAGTAGATAAGGTGATCATTAGTGAGTACATAAGGTGATCATTACCCAGTAGATAAGGTGATCATTAGTGAGTAGATAAGGTAATCATTAGTGAGTAGATAAGGTGACCATTAGCCAGTAGATAAGGTAATCATTAGTGAGTAGATAAGGTAATCATTAGTGAGTAGATAAGGTGATCATTAGTGAGTAGATAAGGTGATCATTAGTGAGTGGATAAGGTGATCATTAGTGAGTAGATAAGGTAATCATTAGTGAGTAGATAAGGTGATCATTAGTGAGTAGATAAGGTGATCATTAGTGAGTAGATAAGGTGATCATTAGTGAGTAGATAAGGTGATCATTAGTGAGTAGATAAGGTGATCATTAGTGAGTAGATAAGGTGACCATTAGTGAGTAGATAAGGTGATCATTAGTGAGTGGATAAGGTAATCATTAGTGAGTACATAAGGTGATCATCAGCCAGTAGATAAGGTGATCATTAGTGAGTAGATAAGGTAATCATTAGTGAGTAGATAAGGTGACCATTAGCCAGTAGATAAGGTAATCATTAGTGAGTAAATAAGGTAATCATTAGTGAGTAGATAAGGTGACCATTAGCCAGTAGATAAGGTGATCATTAGTGAGTAGATAAGGTGATCATTAGTGAGTAGATAAGATTATCATTAGTGAGTAGATAAGGTGATCATTAGTTAGTAGATAAGATGATCATTAGTGAGTAGATAAGGTGATCATTGGTGAGTAGATAAGGTGATCATTAGTGAGTAGATAAGGTGATCATTGGTGAGTAGATAAGAGATGCAATGGCTGCAGCTGGATATAATAACACAAAAAGAAAACAATTAGATATGTGTAACTCCTGCGAAAAAGTGAGAGATGTTAAAAACAGACACAGTGAACATACCTTATGTTTGCAGATTTGCTTTTGTTTATTGTAAGGTATGTACGCTGTTTGTTGTGTTTATTATCTCTCACTTATTGTAAGGAATGTACGCTGTTTGTTGTGTTTATTATCTCTCACTTATTGTAAGGTATGTACGCTGTTTGTTGTGTTTATTATCTCTCACTTATTGTAAGGAATGTACGCTGTTGCTGTGTTTATTATCTATCACTTATTGTAAGGAATGTACGCTGTTCCTGTGTTTATTATCTCTCACTTATTGTAAAGGAATGTACGCTGTTGCTGTGTTTATTATCTCTCACTTATTATAAGGTATGTACGCTGTTTGTTGTGTTTATTATCTATCAATTATTGTAAGGAATGTACGCTGTTGCTGTGTTTATTATCTATCACTTATTGTAAGGAATGTACGCTGTTGCTGTGTTTATTATCTAACACTTATTGTAAGGAATGTACGCTGTTGCTGTGTTTATTATCTATCACTTATTGTAAGGAATGTACGCTGTTGCTGTGTTTATTATCTCTCACTTATTGTAAGGAATGTACGCTGTTGCTGTGTTTATTATCTATCACTTATTGTAAGGAATGTACGCTGTTGCTGTGTTTATTATCTATCACTTATTAGCAGGTGTAACAGATACCTAACAGTTTTCAAGTTGTATCACTAGTGAGTATGCAACCTCTTTATCCAATAAATACATGAATCGAATAATCTTACAACCACATCACAGACTTACTGTTGGTACATCTGTCGGCTTAGAACAGCGTAAACTGGCACTGCAGTTCATACAGGGTCCCTAATATAAGAACATTAAAAATATAGGATTATTTGTAGGAGTACAAGAGTTACAAATGACAATTACTTATCAGAACCATGTAAGAATTTATTCAGCCCAAAACATTTAAAGTTTTTCAACTTGTCACTTGACTGCAAATCCAGCTTTTTAACTGCTTCTAAATAGGATATATTTTAAGAATAATGTTTATCTCTAGTAAATAAATAACTTATGCACTTGAACATCAAGTGCCATCTCTTCAAAAGTTTGAGTTTTCAGAAGGCTTCATCACAGTCGAGACCCAAGTAAATCCTCCCTCTGTTTGTCAGGCTGTGTCTGCCCAGGTTGTTTCATGAGGAGCAGAAGAGAGGTCATAGTTGGAAACTGACACTGTCATATCAGCACCTCTGCATACCACGCATGTTGTTAAACTTAGTAGTTGATAAGTTAACCATGTGTCCGACCTGAGTCTGGGTGACTTTGTGATTGTGGGATGAAGATTGCACCATGCTACTTGATTTCCTCCCTTGTAGCAATTAACAGTCAACGTCTGCTCATAATTTATGTCCTTCTCATTTGCTGCCAGTTATTATTTCAATGTTAATTAATTAACATATTTACACATCACACTATTCTGATCTCCAAAACTTCTTGAATTCATTGTGAGAACTCGCCTGGTGGTGATCAAAGAGTGAAATATTGAACATATTCTAATGTATAGCAGTGAATCTTGGAATATGAATGAACTAACAAGAAAGAGCTTGGAGGTAGAAGCTTTAACGGTGGTGTTTTGATGGCTGGAGAGAAGTACAGAATGATATGTTGAATGATTTTTATTTTTGCTGTTGTGATATGATGTGTTTGTGACATGTTACATTTGTGATATGTCACTTTTTAATATATTGTGCTTGTGATATGTTGCGTTTGTGATATGTTGCATTTGTGGTATGTTGCATTTGCAACAGACTCATGAAGCATGCTATGTAAAATAGACACTGATTGTTACCTTATGAATTGACTTGCATTGCCTGAAAAGATTAGGATTGGGGGCAAGTTATGGAGTTTTGATGCCAGGACAAGTGTATGTGCCAGTACATGTGGATGTGCCAAGACATGCACAGGCCGATCGACTGGTGCCACTCGTTTTGGTGGTGAGCTATAGTATGACAAAGCTGATGTGGCCAAGTCTGGGATCAACTGGAAAGTGCAGCAACACAAACAGAGACTTCACATCTGGAAAGTGCAGCAACACAAACAGAGAATCACATCTGGAAAGTGCAGCAACACAAACAGAGAATTCACGTCTGGAAAGTGCAGCAACATAAACAGAGAATTCACATCTGGAAAGTGCAGCAACACAAACAGAGAATTCACATCTGGAAAGTGCAGCAACACAAACAGAGAATTCACGTCTGGAAAGTGCAGCAACACAAACAGAGAATTCACGTCTGGAAAGTGCAGCAACACAAACAGAGAATTCACATCTGGAAAATGCAGCAACACAGAGAATTCACATCTGGAAAGTGCAGCAACACAAACAGAGAATTCACGTCTGGAAAGTGCAGCAACACAAACAGATATTTCAAATCTGGAAAGTGCAGCAACACAAACAGAGAATTCACATCTGGAAAGTGCAGCAACACAAACAGAGAATTCACATCTGGAAAGTGCAGCAACACAGAGAATTCACATCTGGAAAGTGCAGCAACACAAACAGAGAATTCACATCTAGAAAGTGCAGCAACACAAACAGAGAATTCACATCTGGAAAGTGCAGCAACACAAACAGAGAATTCACGTCTGGAAAGTGCAGCACACAAACAGAGAATTTACATCTGGAAAGTGCAGCAACACAAACAGAGAATTCAAATCTGGAAAATGCAGCAACACAAACAGAGAATTCACATCTGGAAAGTCCAGCAACACAAACAGAGAATTCACGCCTGAAAAGTGCAGCAACACAAACAGATATTTCAAATCTGGAAAGTGCAGCAACACAAACAGAGAATTCACATCTGGAAAGTGCAGCAACACAAACAGAGAATTCACATCTAGAAAGTGCAGCAACACAAACAGAGAATTCACATCTGGAAAGTGCAGCAACACAAACAGAGAATTCACATCTGGAAAGTGCAGCAACACAAACAGAGAATTTACATCTGGAAAGTGCAGCAACAGAAACAAGGAATTCACATCTGGAGTGGCTGATTCTGCAGGGATTGAACAGGGGATCTGGACAGCACTCAAGTCTTAAGGAAAAACATAGGGAAAAACATAGGGGAAAACAGGGGAAAACATATGAGAAAATGGGAAAACATGGGAAATTATAAAGAATAAATCATCATCATGTGCCATACCAATAAGCGTGTCCGGTCATTTTCACCATCTCACACGATCACCAGAATCATGGATCAGCTCTGTGTTCTTGTCTTGACCATGCCACGTGGCTAAGCTATCCAGATATTTACTTCTCTGCCTTCCCTTTGTTCTTTTCCTGTCAATCTTGCTAGTTGTTACCAAGTCCTCATTTATTTTTCTTATAACATGCCCAAAAATTTGACTTATTTCTCTAATCAGTTTACAGTTGTCCTTTGCTTCTTGTAGGACTTGCTCATTGGTTTTTCTGTCTGTCCATGGCATTCTTTGCATTTTCCTCAGAAACAACATTTACACTGCCATTAACTGTTTTTCAGCTTGTCTGCTCATTGTCCATGTTTCACATCCATACAAAAGTACAGGTTTTACATTTTAAAAAAGTCGCTTAAAAGTCGACTTCATCGCACCGGGTTTTATCCCATATGGCTCGGTCTCTTTCCGCAGAGCGGAAAGCGTCGCACAAAGCACGAACTCCGTAGCTTTTAGCGACGACCCAGAGGAGTCTCCGAAACATTTAACTCGTAAACCGAAGGGTGCGGCCCGGAATCGAACCCACAACCTTCGGATCACAAGTCAAACGGCTTGACCACTTCGCCACAGAGACTCCCTAGTACAGGTTTTATGTAGCATTTTAACACTTTTCTCGTTGAAATTTACATATTTTTATTGGTAGGTATGTTTTCCATCTTGCAATAAACTACTCTAATCTCTTCAAGGCACCTCCAATTAGATGTTATGACTGTTCTGAAAGAGTTGTACCATTCACATGTTTAATAATATTCCCTTTTATTTATATATTACATTGTGGCATTTCTTTCTTCCTAGTAATGACCATAATCTCTGTCTTCTTACAATTTAATTCTAGCCCCAGCCTAATCACTTCAAGGCATCTCGATCAGATGTTACAACTTTTCTGGGAAAACATAGGGGAAAAGATAGGGGAAAACATCAGGGTAAACACTGGGGGAAACATAGGGGGTACAACAGGGGAAAATATAGGGATGGGGAAAACAAGGAGAAAACATAGGGGAAATACATAGGGTGGGGGAAGGGAAAAATATAGGGAGGGAAAAGGGGAAAACATAGAGCAAAACATATGGGGGGCATAGGGGGTGGGGGAAAGAGGAAAACATTGGGGGAAACAATTGGGAGAAAACATAGGGGGAGGGGGGAACAGGGGAAAATATACCTGGGAGGGGGGGGGTGAATAGGGAAAAACATAGGGAAAATCATGAGGGAAAATATAGGGGGAAGCATGCAATGTTAAATCAGGCTGGTTGCCATGAGATGGATACAAGAAAGAGAACAAATGTGTCAAACGTAGAAACTAGATCGATGTCACTAAGACACATAGTTTAAAAATCAAGCAAACACCGGTAGCATTAGTGGGCGAAGTTAACGTGGTCACATGACTGAGCCCAGGCCAAGACCGAAAAACAAGTATTAGCCAGTAGGCGCTGAGACGTGAACGGAGAAGGTTGACTGAAGGAGGTTTGAAAAGTGTTTGCAGTGTTTGAAAGTATTCAAAAGGAATGGAAATCATCTGAGACGCAGTCCAAAGTAAAGATTGTTTCTATTGTGAACGTTGGCAATGATGGAGCAACACTCTGAAGCTGTCGCCTGATGAAAGCAAACGCCGACCAGTGGTGGCGAGACAGTTGACACTGTTTTGATAACATCTCAACGAGAATGGTGGGCCGAGACACGCCGTGACCAGAACTTGTGGTTACAAGTTATGCGTGAGTAGTGAGATAGCTGTTAAGCAATTTAATAAGGTAATATACAATCGTCAGATAGATCAGATGCATCAACTAAAGTTACTTATGACGATTAGATGAACAATGCATTTTATATTTGTGGCAGTGGGTGTGCTGGTCACATGCAGAACGTGAAACGGCAAGAAGCCGGCGGCGTATGACAGCCATGTGTGATACTGTTCAACAATAAAGGTGATTGTGTTGTCTAAGGACGCGAAGGACTTTTGAGTTGTGTGCATAGTAGATCTATGAGTCGTAAAGTGTTTTGTACGAGCCCATTATAAATATAACATCTAGACAAATACCAAGATGTCGGACATGGGGCATTGATGTAGTCACATGGCCCAATTGTGTATGTAAGCACGCTTCCGTCACTTGGCACTGGTACTGGTTCCATCAGCATGGAAACTCTTCATTGGTTACTGAAGGAGGAGATGGAACATGTGTGGGAATGTCCGTTCTGCTAAGATGTTGATTCTTGAGTTGATATTCATATATTAATTTACTTCTTCTTGATCCATGCATTCTAAGAATTTACTTCTTCTTGATCCATGCAGTCTAAGAAATTACTTCTTCTTGATCCATAGATTTCTAAGAATGTACGTCTTCTTGATTCATGGCATTCTAAGAATTTACTGCAGCATGTTTTCTGTTCGAAAGAGTCGGTTTATTTTCAATTCAAAATTATAACTGACTTTACCCAGTTTCTGGATATTTTCTTACCTCGACTTGCTCTGTTACTGTGTCTTCACATGTGTTATTGAAAAGAGGTCTTAAGTAAGATGGGACCAACAGTGTATCCACAAGATGACACAGACCAGTACTGACCAAAATGCTAGTCTTGGTTATTTTGGCGCCATAATCATCTAGTGTTATCTGACCCTAAGTGAAAAATAATAACATTGTCTGTGAAGCATTATTAAATATTTTTGTTTTAAAGACAGGACATTTGCATGGCAGAGTGTTGTATTGTAATCATAATGTATCATCCTGTGTAAGATCACTGTATGTGACTGTACATATTATTTAGTGTTGTATATATGACAGTTGCAATTAATCTAGGACAATGGAACACATGGTAAACATAGTCTGCAATAGAAAGATTAAACAATATATCATAAAATCTCCTATATACAGCATCACACTTAAGTAAAATATAAATAATTGTAAGTTATATCATGAAAAGATGTAAACACAAAACAGGAATAACAAGAATGCATTAAGTAAAAGTGCCAGGGCAGGAGAGCCACCCCAGCTGGTATATGTGTAATGACCATGTGAACATCAACTATTCATGCCAGAAGCATGCAGGCTGATTATTCCAGTTCATTGGCAGAGCCTGCTATGATGGCTGCCTTACTGAATCACTATCATCACGTGCCTTGCTGGTTTGAATGGGCAATCTTGCTTTTTCACAAATTGCAATTTCCAACAGAATGGATCAATTTATGTGTTGACTTCCTTCCATGCCATGACACCTTTTTCTAGGGGTGTCTAGTTGGTCATGCGTCGAAGTACATGTTCCTGCAGCGAGGCGCCGTCATCATTTGGAGGTGACAGGTTCAAATCCCGGTCAGTAACTATAGCATTCACATTTTATGTTGTTTAGTGTGTCCTCTAATCTTTACTTCCTTCTTGTCCTTCTATGAGCGCCAAACATTTCCTGTGTAATAAATGACACAAGACTGTATACAGTTGCATGACGACAACCGGATATCACCTGTAGCACATAATGCTCCCTATCGGATGAAGAGATTCCACTGGAATCCCCATTAACGTCGTTATCTTGATAAATGTCTTAAATCATGATTATCTTGGGAACATACAGCAGTTATTTCCCCTTATCTTTCGCCAGTTTGTGTATAGTTGAGTCCACTAACCTTTGTTAAAAAAAAGACAGACCCTGCAAGGCATCAGGGTATGTATGGAGTCTTTAAAGAAACCAAATAAGAGATGCTTCCATGCTCGTGTCAGATGATGTCACAAGATTAAGAGCAGAATATGGTAAGAAAAAGCTGCATTTCAGAATATGAAAATATATTTTCCGATCAGTCACTATCATTTAATGTAAGAAAGAGAATGCTTAAATGATATACATAGAACCTGTTTTGCTGTATAGCAGTGAATCTTGGAACTAAATAACAAATTAGGAAGAACTTTGAAGCAACAGAGATATGCGGATATGGTTCCTGAGATAAATGCTGCACATTCCTTGAACTAACGATTGTCTGAAAGAGGCTAATGAAATTAGAACATTATATACTACAATAAGAAAGAGAAGCTAGTTTACTTTGGTAATGTGATGAGAAGAGAGACATTGGAGAACATCGTGATAACTGGAAAGATATATGGGAGAAGAAGCCAAGGCAGACCAAGAGAATGATGCTGGATCAACTTAAACGGTGGCATAGAGAGATATCAACAGTTTATTCAGAACACAAACGACCGAGATCTGTGGAGAGACATAAATGCCTACGCCATCTGGCAGGGCACATGATGATGATGACTTGTTTTAGTGTACATGTTTGAAATGTAGGAAGATACATTTTATTTACTAGATTTCTACACAATACTTTGTTGTGCTCACCCGATTTGAGACTTGAACCTTGACATTAATATTTGCATAGGATTTCATATTCTCTTTAATGACGAGGTCAGTTACATCAATAGTACCAGGGAAGACATGATTTTTCAAAATCACTGCCAGCTTTTCGAGTCCCTCCTGGCAAACATAACAAAAATGAAGATGCTTAGTTACAATAATATAGGCATAGCATTAAGATATTGTACAAATAAACCACTATACTGTATCATTACAGTCATGATTTCTGTCATGATTTCCTTTCTCCCAATTGTTACGTCTCCGACAGCTTTGCCAGGATAACGACGACTTCCATTAAAAAGCTCACAAAAAGCTTGATTTCTTTTGCCTTCGAGGCTATCCTGAGAATGTTCTGTCTACAGCTCTTCACCGCTGCCAGTCTATCAGTCGCACAGAGGCTCTCTCCTCCAGGTCGAAACCACGAAATAATAGATCTGTCCTCTCACTTACTTACCATCCCCACAATATTGCTGCCAAGAATATCCTCTTGAGATATCTATCCATTCTCCGGGCGGACCCGACCACTCGTGATGTCTTCTCAGAGGCCCCTCTGGTGGCGTATAGGTGGGATCGTAACCTCAGGGATGTGCTGGTCCATAGCAGTCTACCCCAACCTCACAAGTCTCTTCCTGGCATAATGGCTTGTCTTTGATCGCATTGCAAGACCTTCCCACACGTACTTCAAACCCAGAGTCTGACATTCCCTAAGACGACCTTCCACATCCATGAGGGTTTCTCATGCACCAGTCGCAACGTCATCTATGCGATTACCTGCACATGATGCGACATGAGATATGTCGGTGAGACAGGCTTACGTCTTGGTGACAGATTTAGACAACATCTTTCTGATATCACCAGTGGCGCCCACAAACCAGTATCCATGCATTTCAAAAGTCCTGACCACCGTGGCATGGCCGACATACAGGTCACGGCCATCAAATCATGCGCATCCCACAAACGGGATCGGAAGACATTGGAACACCATCTCATCTTCCAGTTGGGTACACTCTCCCCTTACAGCCTCAATGTCCAACACAGCTTCATTTAACTTCCTAACCCCACCCCCTAGCTTACAGTCCACCATCTAGGTACACTCAGGTCCTTTATAGGACGTCGCAGTCAACTTTCTTTGCAGGTATGCGTTCGGTGTCTTGCCATCGTTTTCTGAATGACCGCGACTCATGCCCCTCTGTGAGGACCAACACAATGTAATCTTCCGCAGCTTTTTTTCGAGCGCTTAAAGAGATTGCTAATTGTGAACTGCGTCCGCAACATCTTTGCCGGTCCTAATTTTCACTTTTCCGTGCACATGGGCGCTTCTCCACCCCCACTCCCCTCCCGTTTTACCTTTGACCCGTATACCATACATCCGGTCTATTAATCCACTCACAGCCCTACGCATGTCAGGCTTTCCAAGCAAGGGATTCAGATAAGTACCTTTAATTAGTTTAATATTGTCAGAGTGTGTTTCATGTAGGTTTGTGTCGGTTTGTATTTGTTTGTTCTGTGCTGACGAAGGCTTTGGCCGCAACGTCCAATTTGTCTCTTGTAGTCGTGTTTTAGTAAAGCTCACAATCTACTTCTCGTTTTTTGGGTGATTCATTCATTACAAATAAACCAGCAATCTTTTTGTAACAATGCATTTTTATTCCTCTTCTCCTTCTTTCTTCTTCCTTTTCTTCTTCACTTTATTATTATTATTATTTATATTATTATTATTCCTCTTCTTTTTCTTATTCCTCCTCCTTCTTTTTCTTTATTTATTAATACATTATTATATTATTATTATTATTATTATTATTATTATTATTATTAATATTCCTCCTTCTTCTTTTTATTATTATTATTATTTAAAGTATTATTATTCCTCTTTTTTTTCTTATTCCTCCTCCTTCTTTTTCTTTATTTATTATTACATTATTATTATTTTATTTTTATTATTACTGTTGTATACACTGACTGGTGTGATTCTCTATTCCTCACTGTAAACTGATATTTTAATGAAGCTGATGTTGCTAGTATTATTATTATTAATATTATTATTCCTCTTTTTTTTCTTATTCCTCCCCCTTATTCTTTATTTATTATTGCATTATTATTATTCTCCGGGGCATGCTGGTGTGCTGGAGAATGAACAGGCAGACATATTGGCTGGCTCTGCAAAACTTGGTGGAGTATTGATGCATGATAAGGCAGACGTGGTTGCGACCTTGTGGGAGCATGTGTACACCTCGGAGGAGCAAATGGATCACCATGGTCTGGCAAGAATCCGACAGCGTGGAGTGATGAGGGGATCTGGCCGATGCTCAACGCTTAGAGGAAACGCGAGACGCACATATAATCAGATTGCTACTGGTACTATTGGGGTTGGAACTCTTCACTGGCTTCTGAGGATGGGGACGGAGCGCTTATGGGAATGCCCTGAATGCTGTGATGTCGGTTCCTAAATCAATCAATCATAATATACAAAATGAATACTTAACTATACATGACATATATCAACCAGTTTAAACAAATGCACAACTATGTGATAGACAGAAATTCATTCAACATACTTTATAAAGAAATAAAACATGCTGAAAAATAATATCTATGTTAAATTATATAATAATGAATGCTTAACTATATGTAACATATGATAATCAGTATGAGCATTCTAAGCAATATGCTATACAGTCTATTATACACATTATCGATCAATACAACATATGCTGAAAAACAATATCTTTGGAACATTATCCACAAATAAAATACTAACCTATGTACAATGTATAATATAAATCCCATTTATATCACAGGAGGGTTGAACATGATATTGAAAAGAAAACTAAATAACATAAAGAAACTTTATGGGTTGAACTTTTCAACCATCTGAATACTTACTTCCTCAGAAGCCAAAAAGTGTTTTTCGTATATAGAGAAGTTGCCCCAAGCTCTATTATCGGTGATGAGCACTGTTGTGTTTGGCTGAGAGAATATCTCAGAAAGATTGGCAACCTTCAATAAATGCAATTTATTTATTTTTATTTGAAAGGAACAAAAGAGAAATATAAAACTGAGAGATGTGAGTCTGTAGAAAAATGTGCAGCAAGGATGTGTGATGAAATACCATAGAATCTTGATGACTATAATGTGCACTTGTGTATGGTGTGTAGGATTTATTTGTCATCAGAGTTGAGATAAAATTGAAGTTTACATGCATAATGCACTGCATGAACTCATAAATACAGGTTCCTCATTTACTGGTAATGAAGCTAAAACTTTGCAATACAGCTGTTTATTTAAGCTCAGAAGCCATAAACAATATGTTGCATTATTTATTGCCTGGCATATCTCACTGCATTTTACTGGATTCCTATAACTTAATAAATTGTATTGTACTTATCATAATCACTGAATATGTTGTATTGTACTTACCATAATTACTGAATACATTGTATTGTACATACCATAATCACTTAATAAATTGTATTACTAAAATAACTGAATAAACTGTGATACTAAAATACCTGAATAAATTTTAATACTATAATAACTTAATAAACTGTATTAGACTTATCATAATCAATGAATAAAGTGTTGTTTTTTTATCATAATCACTTAATAAACTGTATTATTATAATCGCAGAATAAGTTGCCTTGTACTTGGTATAATCATTTAATGAAATGTGTTTTTTTTTAATTAAACTGGTATTAAATACAAAACAGTGTGTATTTACAAGGTGCATTGCATGTTAGTTAGTTAGTTATCAGTTGGGGTATCTTCGTTGCACTCCGGACATGTCCATAGGTGCTCAGATCCTCCCCCCAGCATATGCATCAGCGTCCGGTGGCTAATAGTGCCAGTTCTGTGTTGGTTGACGAGGCGCTTTGTTTTCCCGATGTACCTCTCGCGTCTGGCTGTGCCGATTCTTACTCCCAGGTCTTTCATCCTGGAAAGCGATGTGGAATCACTGGCGTCAAATTCCTCTGTTCTCGCCATATCTTTAAGGGCGTTAATAACATCGGCACGATCCATGGGCTGGCCATCTACAGGGGGTGCAGAGCCAGCCAATTTATCAGCTCGTTCATTTCCCTCGACTCCCGCATGTCCCGGGACGAAGATGAAGGTGACTTTGCGGACAACAGACTTCCGCAGCGACTCAGTCCACTGTCTACGTACACATCCAGCTTCGACCTTCTGAATCATGCTCATTGAATCACTTAGTACACACACGTTGGTATAATGCTGTGATTCCAGCCATATGAAAGCCTGTGTAACTGCCATCACCTCCATCGTCATGCTGCTCGTGGTCATAGAGTGGGCACCACTGGATTCTTGAACGGTTCGGCCCGCTGAACGGGCTGTAAATGCCCACGCACTTCTCTGCTGCTTTACAACAGATCCATCTGTATAGATGAGCACTTCGGGGCTATCTGAGTGATCATAGATGAGCGCGTTAACCTCTGCATTGACAGCGGCAGGGTTCTGCTCTCTGCACCGTCTGTCGAGTGTGATAATGCAGGAGAAGGTACACTTAAAAGCTGGAGGCACCGGCACCCATTCCTTGCCGGGGTTGATACTGGTAAGACTGCAGACCTGTCCGACGACATCTTCCGCCCGACCCATCCATGATTTACCCCTCTTTAGCCTGTCACCCTTTTCTTTGAATACAGCGTCATGCAGAGGGTGCTGCTCATCTGCACTTATTTTTAAGTATGCACGAGCTCTCCAGATCTTGATCCTGTGTTCCATTGTCGGGAAGTCAAGGAGGTATCTCATTGCTACACAGCTGGTGTCTCTCGTGCAGCCCAAAATGATGCGCATGGCTTCGTTTTGTACCTTTTCAAGTCTTCCAATCTGTGTAGGGCTGACAGTGAGGATGGCCAGGGCATACTCGATGCGTGAAAGCACAAGTCCTTGGAACAGAAGTAATAGCAGTCTTTGCTCGATATTGGCAGCCGCCATGACTCTCATTGCTGCCAAACCTTTTCGAGCCTTCGTTATGACATAATCGACATGATCTCTGAAGGACAGGCTACGATCAAGCCTCATGCCAAGATATGTCATTGACTGGGTTCTACTCAGAATGCTCCCATCCATTCTTACTGCCGGCAGGTCTGTTTTCACAATATGGTTGTTTAGTGAGAACCATGTAACTGATGCCTTTGCAGGGTTGACAAGGGCATCGGCATCAGCACACCATGAGGAAATTCGATCTAGTTCGCCCTGCATATCAAGGTGCATTGCATGTTTTCCTTTACATTTGTGAATACAACATATGCATTCATATAAATAACTAAATAAATAGTTTGCATATCCTTTACAGGACATTGCTGTCAACATCAGCATCTTTCAGCTGATTGTTGATTTCTTGGCAAGATTACACTCAGTAGTTTGCCATTGCTTTCTGAGCGGCCGGCTCACATACCCCGTAAGTTACCGACACGATTCGAACCACTGCTGATTCTCACCGCCATCACGTTACCTACGAGAGTATACGAGATTATGGAGAAAAGCTGCTAACCTCTAGGCCAGGAAGCTGGCATGCATTCATATACACACACACACATAATATTACATTCATGGCGTGGTGAAATTACCTACACATTACTTGATGATTATGACGATAGTGGTGGAATGATCGTCTGCCTCATGCATACTAAAATCTTTCTATAGAAATTGTATCATACTTCAAGTATTATCCTTCACACCTAGAACACATATAGATTGAACCGTTAACTTGAAGTAACAAAACATGATCATATGATCATGGAAATATTTTTCTTAAAATTTAGCATAATGAAAACTATAAATGTTTGGATTTAAACAAGTTTAGCGCACACACATTAAACATTGCAACAAGCATCCCATGTTACAAAATACATTGAAAACAGATATGCTTGGCGTTTGTGCGAGAGAACAAGAAAAAGAGAAAGAGAGAGAACAAACTAAACAGACAAAGACTGTGTGAAGTTAGCTGCACTGGGTAGTAACTTCATCGCGAACATAATGGATTTATTTAGGGTGGGCGAGTTGGTGGTGAAACATAATGACTGAATAAATTGAATTATACTTGTAATAATCACTGAATAAATTTTTATGAATTAATTGTATTGTACTTATTATAATTACATAATAAACTGTATGGTGTCTACTATAATCACTTAACACAATATATTGTACTTAAATAATCACAGAATAAATTATGATGTACTTATAATTGCTTAATTAATTGTATTGTATTTTCCTTAATCACTTAATAAATTGTACTATTCTGACCATTATCAAGTTATCAAAAGTAAATTGTATTTTACTTACAGTAAAGTTAGACCCCGAGGTAGACCAAGAAGGCGGTGGAGAGATAATACATGTACAGACCTACAAGCACTTGGAATCAACGACTGGCAAGAGAAGGTCCACCAGAGAGACGAATGGAGACGGATTGTATTTGCAGCAAAGAACCTCAATGGCTCGGAACGCTGAAGAAGAAGAAGAAAGTTAGTTGTATGTCCTCTTTACAGGACATTGCAATCAACCCCACTGTATTTAGTGGCTGTGTGATTTACTAGGCAATGTTATGTTCGGTAGTTTACCATTGCTTACTGAATGGGGGACACTCATACCATTAAAATTAATACAAAGTAAACTGCTCCCTTATCACCTGCAGCTGATTTTGAGTAAATTATACTGTATCGAGGAAAATATTTTTTGAGTAAATTATACTGTATCAAGGCAAATTTTTTTGAGTAAATTATATTGCATCTAGGAACATATTTTTATCCTAATCACTAGGTAATATTTGTTATAATTTCACAATCACTGAATAAAGTCTGTGCAATTCATAATCCCGCATACTGCATTCGAAACACAGCTCCGGGCGATTTGGAACTAGACTGCCTTCCGTTGGTTCTCATAGAATGGTATGAGTGCCGGTCGCTCAGAAAGCAATGGCAAACTACTAAATGTAAACTTGCCATGAAATCACAAACAGCCAGTAAATGGTTGGGTTGACTGCCACATCAATGAAGATAAATATAAGAAATGCTTACAATAATCAGTAGGTAATATTTGTTATATTTTCACAATCACTGAATACAGTTTTATGGAACATCTGTATGTCTAATTTGCTGTATTTATTATTTATATACACATATAAATTAAGAGAAATATAAGAATGCTTACCATAATCATTGAGTACATTGTGCTGTACTCTGGCGTATTTTTAATCAGGTCCATAAGAGATCTCTGCAAACAGAGGATGGTGACTTTAGTATATATATTTACTGACATGCAAAATAACATGAGAGACATACAGTGGCATGAAGAAACAACTATAGGATCTGATCAGCAGAAAAGTGACTCAGCAAAAAGTTCCAAGTATGTGTAACTAGGCAGAAGGAGATGCAGAGATTAATTAAACTTAGAGGTTTCATCTGACTCTAGCTTGGAAATTTGATAAATGTCTCTAGCTTAAAAGCTTGATATCTGTCTCTGGATTAGAAGTTTGATATATGTCTCTAGCTTAGAAGTTTGATATCTGTCTCTAATCTGGAAGTTTGATCTCTGTCCCTAGCTTAGAAGTTTGATATCTGTCTCCAGCTTAGAAGTTTGATATCTGTCTCTAGCTTAGAAGTTTGATATCTGTCTCTAGCTTAGAAGTTTGATATCTGTCTCTAGCTTAGAAGTTTGATATCTATCTCCAGCTTGTATGATTGATATCTGGCCACTACACTACCATGGCTCCCATGCTTGTGTACACAGGATATATTTGCTGTGATATGTTGTGATAAGAGGGGAGATTGACAGTGTTGTGATAAGAGGGGAGATTGACAGTGTTGTGACTGTGATGAAGTCAGTGCCCTAGTCATCTCATCTTTGTACATAATCAATGTAGGAAACACACACACACACACACACACATGCATGCGCACACGCATGCACACATGCACGCACGAATGCACACACGCTTGCATGCGCACGCACGCATCTTTCAACGCCCGCTGAAATAAGGAGACAGCCAAACCCACTTATTTGGCTACTTGGTCACAACCACGCTATTCGCCCAATTGCGAATAAGTGGCGGCTATGTGTTCTTAGCAGGTGGGAAATGGACTGTAAACCTTTCAGTTGCATCTCAGAATCTCAAGGAATCAGAAGCATATCGAAGAAGGATGGTTTCTCAGTAAAACTAGTGGAAAGGAAAAACCTATAGCTTGGCAAGATTTAGCCAACAGTTATTCTTGAGCAATTATAAGGGCTTAATTTTGAAACAGCGCCGACTTCAACAGAAGAAGCGAGCGTTCTTAAATAGAACAGAGTATGTCAATAAATTCACTTTAAACATCGTTACATTAAATAAATGTGTTAAATAATATATGTGTGAATTAAAAATATATTTTTTTTAATGAAGTACATGAGGATTGTCGATCTGTACCCAAGGGCAGAATAATAATAATGTGCCAGGCAAAACATACCAGAATATTTAAAAGATTGGCATATTTATCGAAAATGGGGAGCGATTTGGACATAACAGAAAAGAACGAAGGGGCATGACACACGACTTGGGAAAGTAGTTAATCCCAGAAGAGGATACTAAGTAATATTAATGGAATATGAGAGAGAGAGAGAGAAAGAGAGAGAGTGCGTGCGTGCGTGTATGTGTGGAGAGAGAGAGAGATAGAGAGGTCATACCACAACCACGTGACAATCTCAACTATTACTGTTTTCATTCAGATCTTGTTATATATCTATATAACTATATATCTTGTTATCTATAGTTCATGCACTATAGTAAACATTTCAACAGGGAGGAAAACCGTCACGCCATTTGCAGTATATTTCTGTTCAGCTAGAGTGAAGACTGTTGATAAATCAGACCCTCCTCTTGCTGTCAAATTCCTATGAATCGCTGTAGAGTTGTCAACCTAGAAAAAAGGGACTGTTTGTAACACTGGTAGTAGTAGTAGGTCAATACTGCGATTTGACAGTTGAGACAGTATTCCACTGAAGTGAGAGTATATATCTGTATAGGTACCACATGTTCATTTGAATTACACATGTGACCAATGAGACTGAGCATTTTAGTTTCATTTTTATGCCAGGGCATGCAAGTGTACAAGGAAATGAGCGGACTGACAAGCTCGCAGGTAAGACTACTGTGGAAGGTGGACGTGCTATGAACCAGGCTGACATTTTGAATGCTTTACAAGAAGTAAATCGTTCGCAAGAACCAAGTGATGGCTGTGAATCTACAACCATGGTCAGGATGCGAGAACAGCAAATTAAAAGAGGTGTGGCCAAACAAGAACACTATGCAGGAAGCCAAAGAAGATTAATAAACCAACACAGAACTGGTGTCGTTAGCCACTTCATGCTGCAGGATTTACTGAGCAAGGGATCCGAGCACTTACGGACTGAATGGTTCGTTGTGCAATGAGGATGATCTGTCGACTAACTAACTAACTAAGACTGAGCACTGCGCCATCAGACTAACACGATGGACACAAATCAAACAGATTATGACAGAGCATTCACGAGTTGTCGCTATGTATGTGATTTCAGGGATTGCTGTAACCTTCAACTCTAATAGAAGCTACATCCAACAGCAACAACTACAACCTATCAACAACCAACAAACAATGAAACATAACGCCCTGTGTGTTTCTACTTGGCTTACTTGCCATTCTTGAGCAGTGTCTCAGCAATAATGTTAAGTGCGTGATCGTACAAACATTAACTAAAGCTTAATACTGACAATGGTCAGCCATTATATAAACAATCCTAGTCAAGTACAATAAAAATCACACACTAGCAATGCCTGAATTCAGTCAATTAGCTAGGAAACCTGTGCACTTCAGAGTCGCCAGAGGAAGAGAAGCAGTGACGAGAACTGGAAGCACACGACTGCCAGCAGGGAGGGCAGGAGGCTGAAATAAGTGGCCTGACACCCGTCTGCCACTATTACACTTACTACCATAAGTAAACCAAAGCAGTAGTGCAAGCGTCAGTGATTTAACTAATAACATTGTACACATTAGTAAAGTAATTTTATGACCAGGAGATCAATAATCAGACATTACATCAAAAAGTATCTATAGCAAGTTGTGGAATTGTCTAAAAACCCATATTAATGTCAGTGCTGCATCCTGAGGATTGCACTAAGTGTTTTCTAAATAAATGCCTTTTGTAGATTGAGATTTTATAATCAAAGAATCTGTTGTAATATTAGCTAAGATTAGATGATAGAATTTATGTGACTGAATGAAAGATTGTAACTTTATAATTTGTCTGTCTATCTCCATATTGTGAGAAAGTGTAAGATATGGGGGATCTTTTACTTCCCAGGCACATGTAGCAGGAAAGCTAGGTATGTAATCTGTATCTTAGGTACTGCTGTCAACCTTACCTTTTTTAGCCAGATCACTGTTAGAATATTTGATCATTTCTGGGGCCTATGATTTTATATGGCAAGATTCATGAGCCATTCTATCTTGTCTTCGGCAGTGAACAGACTTTCTATTTCTGAAAGATTACTTGTCACTACTTTTAATGAGAAATCTATCAAATAGCTAGCGCTATGATACAGTGATATGTGGGAAGATTGACAGTGTTGTTATAACTGGGAAGATTGACTGTGTTGTTATAACTGGGAAGATAGGCAATATTGTGATAACTGGGAAGATCAAGTGTTGTTATAGCTGGGAACATTGACATTGTTGTGATATCTGGGAAGATTGACAGTGATGTGATAACTGGGAACATTGACATTGTTGTGATATCTGGGAAGATTGACAGTGATGTGATAACTGGGCAGACTGACAGTGTTGTGATAACTGGGAAGATCAAGTGTTGTTATAGCTGGGAACATTGACATTGTTGTGATATCTGGGAAGATTGACAGTGATGTGATAACTGGGAACATTGACAGTGTTGTGATATCTGGGAAGATTGACAGTGATGTGATAACTGGGCAGATTGACAATGTTAGGAGTTTAAAAATCTGTTAGGATTTATAGAGCTGTACTGAAGATGATCAGCAGTCAAACCTAACAAGAACACTGAGGACAGATTTTGTGGTGATACTTGATCACCAGTATCACTCTTCATATCATATGTTGATGATGATGTTATGACTGAAGTATCCAATGAAAATTGCTTAGTACTGTATTTGTTCATCAGCAGTAATAATAGTTTCCATTTTTGCCCATGATGTTTTAAAGATGGTGTTCTTACCTTGTGGTCTTCAAATTGATGATTTTTTATTGCATCACTTAAAAAATAGATGAGTCCATTTCCTGCATGAAGTGCACCGACTTTTATTTCAGCTTTTTCTCTTTGTGCAAAGTCATAATTTATTGCGTGGTACCTCACAGTTTTATTATTTTCCTGCAAAGGGAAATAGCATCGGTAGATAATATCAGTAATGATCACAACAAATAACCACCAACATAAATGGAATTCAATGGACTCTGACAAAGCAGTTTGATGATGTGGGCTTCACTTACTCCCTTGCTCTAATGTAGCACACATGAAATCAGATGCAAGATAGATATAACAATTAAATCTACAAATTCATAGGGGGAAAGACAAAGATAGTGAAAATAAATCAAGTAAATGATAATTGAATTTACCTTGAGGAAATCTGACTGCAAGTGGTGGAATCATACACACATTAGGCAGAAATGTAGAAAATGACGTGGAAATCTGACAGCAAGAGATGGAATCACAATCCCGTGATCGGGTTTATAGTGTTATAGATCATGGCATTATTTAGGAAAAAGTGCAGTCTGTGCAATGAGACCGTGCAAAGTGACCCGCCACAAGGGTTGGTCACCATAACCAAATATAATAATAGAGAGGGCTACAGTGTTAAAATCACGGCATAGTCAGACAGAAATGCATTGGCACAGAAATGCAACTGCACAGTAAGAAATATATATTTGCGCCATGGCAAAAGTGCAATTAATTTTAGTGCTGTGGCACGTACATATATTTAGGCAGCAATGCAGACAAAGATGGGGGAATCTGACTGCAAGAGGTGAAATCATACACGTATTTAGGTAGCAATGTAGGCAAAGATGGGGGAATCTGCCTGCAAGAGGTGAAATAATACATATATTTAGGTAGCAATGCAGACAAACATGGGGAATCTGACTGCAAGAGGTGAAATCATACACGTATTTAGGTAGCAATGTAGGCAAAGATGGGGGAATCTGACTGCAAGAGGTGAAATAATACATATATTTAGGCAGCAATGTAAAAAAACTGAGAGGGAAGACCAGGAGAACTGTTAATCAGATAGCGGTGGGAACTATTAGTAGTATGACTCTTCGCTGGCTGTTGAACGAGGGGACTGAGCACATATAGGAATGTCCTGAGTGCAGTGATGTCGGTTCTTAACTCAACTCAACTCAACTGTAAAAAAAAGATGGGGAAATCTGACAGCAAGAGGTGGAATATTTGACATATTTAGACAGGAATGTAGACACAGATGGGGGAAATCTGACTGTCTCATCTCATCTCATCATGTTCCTCTTGTACCTTGCAGTGTCAAGGTGAAGTATAAACATCGTGAGAGTGCCCGATTATGGGCTTCATGTATCGATATTCCCATGGACTCTGCTATTCCCTCCGTCCAATGTTTACGTGGTCAGCCTCTTCCTCTGTTTCCATCTGGTCTGTACATCATTGCTTGTTGTGGTATGCTGTTGGCTGGTAACCTATTTGCATGGCCAAACCATTTGACTTGCTGCCTTCTAATAAAATCTAGTGCAGCTATAACCCCCACTTTAGTCCTGATTTCTTCATTTCTGATCTTATCTCTTCTTGATACGTTGAGTATTCTTCTCAGGAATCTCATTTCTGTTGTGATTTTTCTTTTCTCTTTTTCTGTCATTGTCCTGGTTTGGCATTGGTAGCATAGAGTTGGTAGGAAGATTGTGTTATAAAGTGCTTTCTTAGTAGTTATTGATACATGTTTGTTCTTTAGAATTGGTGCCATTTGTCCAATGAGTTGGTTTGCCTTATTGCACCTATTTTCGATCTTGAGACGAGATTGAATCTGACTGTAAGAGGTGAAATCATACATATATTAAGGCAGCAATGTAGGCAAAGACAGGAAAACAGAGATTTTAAAATGCAAATTCAAAAGGCAACTGGAGCGTTTATAGCACTAGAGAAATTTGTGGAAGTCAAATAAAATTAAATCTTCACCAGACTTGGAATATTTAATTATTCTAACATCAAATCAGGTTAGCTGTATGGATCAGAAATGTGGAGAATGACTTAAATCAGTTGGTAAGAAAATACAAAAATTAATTAATTGGTGCCTGTGTAAAACAGATGAATTAAAGTGGCATGACAAAAATCAATAAGCACAACAACTGAAGAGTACTAAATAAATTCCAGAAAATCAAGAGATGAGAAAAATACACTGATGATGGATAAGATACACATTGAGAAAACCTGTTAATAGAATAACAAGAAGGTTCTTTTTCTGGAACCCACACAACAAATGAAATAGAGGGAGTCCTAGAAGTACACAGGGAAGAGAATTCAAGACAGGGATGAACAATGTGGGTGGTACAAGCAGGGAGCCGCTGGAGGTGGCAGCTGATAGAAGGGCTCAGGTGTGGTAGTTAAGAACCTATTCTCTAGGGGAAGATAGAAGACGGAAGAAAATGATTAGATGTTAAAAGTTAAATTCCAACATGTAAATGAAATAAAATAAGTGAGAAAAATTGACAGCTTCACTATAAAAGATAAAAATAGACATGACATCATAAACACAGAACATAATCAAGGTTGGGGATTTTAAAATTTCTTTTACTGATATGAGCTGCCAGGTTGACTCAGTCTAAAACTGATACCTGAAAATTTTCAGGGAAATATAGGTGACCGCAGAGATATAAATCACATCACTTATCAAGTGCCAGTTGGTCTAACAATATGGGGCTTATACCATATGCCTCATGGCATGAAAAGGGCTCTTTTATTTCACACGTTCATGCGACCCGACCTTCACCCTATAACAAGATGAACTGTTTTTCCACTGCAATGTTTCTACCGCATAATAAAACAAACTAGTTTGTCATGTTACAGTGAAAATTAGTATTCTATCTGACTGTAAAATTAACTTACTTTTGCTATGTACAATTCAACCAGATTTCCTTGGAGATTGTAGCATAAGTTATCTGGTGGAAACATTTCACAGTTTCCAGCAATGATGTACTGATGAAGAATCTTCTTTGTTTTGTTGTTGTCGTTTAGAATATTTTCAAATTCAGTGTCGTTAATCACTTTTCTACATAATAGAAAACAGAAAAAGCATCAAGCAATGCAAACAGCAATAGTTTCAAAGATATCAAATCTTCTTTCTGTGCTGTTTCCAAAACTTACAATCAGCAATGGAGACATTGAAATGTCACTCTTTTTTTTCTCATTTGTTCACTTTAAACTAAAGTGTAAATCATATACCTACTACTTCTAGTGCACGTTAACTGATTTTTACAAGTACAAGTAGATTAGCTTTCCCTATTACCAGTGTCCCTCGCCATCAAGCAAACCCACTCCGACTTAGGATGTAATTATAATTTACATCCGCAAGTCAAGAACGAGAAATCAGTGTTTTAGTCCAACTGTGGATTATTCAAAGGTATTTGACTGTGTACAACATCAGAAACTTTGGGAAATCATGAGGAATATGGGCTTTCCATCACATGTAATACAACTCATAAGAATGCTCTATCTAGACCAACAAGCAGCGGTTAGAAATCAAGCAAGGAGTCCATCAGGGATGTGTGCTGTCCCCCTATTTGTTTAACCTATACGCCAAAAATATATTGAGAAATGTAAGAGATGATATAAATAGGGAGCTATATGATGCCCTAAATATCGGTGGTCTTGATATACCAGAGATTCGGTATGCTGATGATACAGTTTTGCTATCCATAACACAGATGGTATAGAAAACCTAATAGCCTCAACCCAATTGAATAGTGAAAATCACAACTTGTATCTTAACATAGCAAAAACAAAGATAATGCATACAGATAAAACCACTATGGAAAAAGAAATATATGTTAATGAGGAAAATTGGAGATGGTGGAAAATTTTGAATATCTTGGGTCACTGATTACCAATAATGGTGACACAGTGAAAGAAATTAAACGACGACTATCAATTGCTCTTCAAAGACTAAAACAACTGAATAAATTATGGAATGGGACAGACAGAACTACAAAAATTAGATTTTTAAGAGCATGCATCTTTCCCATTGCAACATATGCCTGTGAGACCTGGACACTTACTAAACAAGCTGAAAAGCACAAAAATGCCTTTGAATATAAATGTTATTGGCGAGTTCTAAGAATATTGTGTGTAAAGAAAAGAACAAATGCATCAATATTTCAAGAGCTGAATATTGAAGAAGGTTGGCTATTAAAAACGATAAAACAAAGAAAATTGAAATATTTTGGTCACATGAAACGTCACGAAAGTTTGGAGAGGACAATAATGGAGTGGTATATGCCTGGGAAGAGAGGAAGAGGAAGGCCAAAGAGAAGATGGGTGCAGGATGTGGCGGATGATCTCCAGATGGGTGTATCGGACTCGGGACATCTTGCTTGTGATTGAGAAGTTTTCTAGAAGGTTGTTATGGGAGCGAGGCTCTGCAAAGGACATGCTACTGAATGAATGACCAGTGTAGGGGTTGAACCCGCTACCTTAGCATCAGCAAACTAGATGTTTAAGAATGAGCGCCCTTGTCCACTCAGCCATGCCTACCTTGTCACACACATTCCAGAGGGGATGAGTAGTCTCGAGGTATGGTGTCCGCCTCGAGTGCTGGAAGTCCCAGGTTCAGGCCCCGTCGAGGACCGGGATTTATTTAAAAAATCCACCTGGACTTCCAGTAATAACATTTCCCCTGGTCTCTAGGTAGTGAGATCGGATGCCCGTGTGTATTGTTGCACATGTAAAAAATCCCTTGGCAGTTGGAAATCGAAAAAGAGTAGCCTGCCCGGGCAAAATTTCGAGTTAAAAATCTACCCAAAGTATTTCAGGATCCTCGCCTATGCAACGGAGTTCGTGCATTGAGCTGAGTTTCTCCAGACTCAGGTTTGAGTTAGGAGGAAAACGGAGCACTTATGGGTTAAACCGTGTGCCGTGATGTTGATCAACGACTAAACTAAACTAAACACATTCAATACCATGGTTCTATAATTTATAACAATGAGAACTATTCAAAAAACGTGTACAGTCGATTGACCAGAGCAATGCAGAGTAAACAGCATTTTACAGTAGACAAATATACATAAACATTTCGTGAACAAACATCTTTCTTGTAACATGCTACAAGCGTGAATCATGGACAATCTTACAATCAATAAAAAAACAACTGAAGCGTCTGAGCTTATACATTACAGAAAAATTCTGAGAATACCATAGAAGAAGAAGAAGAAAAATTCTGCTATTTTAAAAGATGTGAACACTGAAAAACACTGGATGATAGACAGCATCAGGTTTCAGAAACTGAAATGCTTTGATTATATTAACTGATTAAGTGCCATGGGATGATTAATCTTCTTATATGACTTCCCATATCTGCAATGGGCTTATATACAGTAGATTTTGTATGCAATCCCTTTAATTTGTAGTATAATACAACATGTCTGCTACCATATTAACAACTTTAAGTCATAACTGTGACACACCTCTACTTCCTATTTTCCGCCATTCATTTTTGTTTGGTCCAAACCCACTTTTTGTTTGGCACTGAATCGGTTAAACATGACAATGGCTTAGAAAATAATAATAGTGATGTAAATCATCATTCCTGGAAGATGAGGCAAGGTTTGACCAACAGGAAGATGGACACAGGACAGTGAAGATACCACAGGTGTGAAAATACTGGAGACGGGAGGAGTTGGCAGCGGGTCAAGAATATTACGAGTGAATTATGAAGAGAGCGATGTTCTGCAAAAGATGTGTTACATAATGATGATGATAGTGCGAACGTGATTCACAAACCCGCATATCACATTCAAATAACAACTGCAGACGATTTGAAAGCTCACCGCCTTGCGTTGGTTTTCATACAATGGTATAATCATTGGTCATTTAGAAAACAATGGCAAACTACTGAATGTTAAATTGACTAGTGAATCACAGACAGCCAAAAATTACTGGGGCTGACTGTGCCGTCCTATAAAGGATATGTCAAAAATGCTGGGTTGATTGTGTCGTCCTATAAAGGACATGCAAAAAATGCTGGGGTGACTGTGACATCCTATAAAGAACATGTAAAAATGATGGGGTGACTGTGAGATCCTATAAAGGAGATGTTAAGTATGCTGGGTTGATTGTGCCATCCTATAAAGGACATGCAATAAATTATAGGGTTGACTGTGATGTCCTATAAATGACATGCAATAAATGCTTGAGTTGACTGACATCCTATAAAAGACATGCAAATAATGCTGGGGTTGACTGTGACGTCCTATAAAGGGCATGCAAAACAAGAGGTCATGATTCAGCACAGCACATACATACTGGCTGGGATTAGGAATGGGATGGTTATGTCAGCAATGTCACATCAGCAATGTCACATCAACAATGTCACATCAGCAATGTCACATCAGCAATGTCACATCAGCAATGTCATGTCAGCAATATCACGTCAGTAATGTCACATCAACCATATCATGTTGACAGACTCCAGCCCAATGACCAAAGAATAGTTCAAATGGATCAATCATATTTATACACATATTTGCTACATACGTATATATAAAAATGTAGAGATAATCCCATGACAGATACCACCATTGAGGTGTAAATTGTCAAACTTTCACACATTCTACTCAAGGCCAGTTACATTTCTCACAACCGTTTCTACCCAATCTCCAGAAAATCTAAACATGATCTGACACTCATTTCACAATGATTGGATGACCCCATGTTTGACTGATCAGAAACATTCCCTGCCACTTGTGGGAACTGAACCCAATCTTGTTAAGCAAGTGTACTTACCACTTTGCCACCAAGGCTTCTATTACATGGGCTCGTTAATTTGAAAATTTTGTCAATGAATGTATAATAAAAACAACAAAACAAATAATATTACCTAAAAGCTTCATCAGAGGGCACAAAAATGGTGAATGGTCCATATCTTGATAAAACTGTATCAAAAACTTTTGAAACCATCTTGTGCATATAGGTGAAATTGATCACAAAACTTGGATCTTTAGTCGCCAGTTCCCCAAGTTTCTGGAAACATTGAAGGTCATGGTGGCGTAAGAAACATGTACAGAATGAAATTTACTCTAAACAAACATGACGATACAAATATAGGCTTTTTAGAAAGTTGTCCTGTAGTCAGGTGACCACGGAATAATCCTGCTTTGAAATCATCTAGTTGCTCAGTTTGGTAGGTCAGGTCAGATTGCGGCAGGTTGGTAGGTTGGTTTGTCAGATTACCCTCAATGCACATCGAACCATTCAGTTCATAAGTGCTTGGATCCAGACCTCAGAATATCCTTCAGCGTGTAGCAGTCGGTCAACACTAGTTCTGTGTTGGTTGACTATTCTTTGACCCTATGCATAGCACTTTTATCAGACTTCCCCGCTTTTGACTTGATGTTCTTTCATTCTGATCAGTGTTGCAGATTCAGTCATCTCTAGATTCATTTAACTGTCCCACCTCTCTGACAGCATTCACTATATCAGCCCAGTTTATTGCTAATCCACTTTCCATAGTTGTGCGGCCCACAATCCTTTCAGTTAGCTCATTTCCTCTTACACTCATGTGATCTAGCACAAAAATAAACCTAATTTTTGTCAGGCTTGACCTCCTCAAAGACTCCACCCCTTGCCTTTAAGTCCAGTCCATCTATATCTTCCTAAGCATGCTCATTGAGTCGCTGAGAAAGCATGCCTGTGAAAGTCTGCCTCCAGCTTGGTTACAGCATAAATTGTTGCCATGATCTCCATATTCAGGCTACTTGTTGTCACAGCAAAGGCACTGTAGTCTTCCTTCACAGGTCTCCCTCTCCTGACCCGAAGAAGCTCTAACGACAGACCCATCTTTGTAGATGACTACCTCATCCTTCCAAAGCAAATCTTTATCACTGATGAACAGTGTACAATCTTGCCCTTACCTCTTAAAGATCTCAATTGCATGCTGGGAATGAGTGAGTTGCCTACCTGCCAGAGTGGAACTCATTCATCACCAGTTCCAAATTATTCAAGGTTTTCAACAGTGAACAACTCAAGTCAACAGAGTTCTCAACCAAACACCAACAAGTAATATGCAATAAATTGTTGGGTTATTGTTGAATTCGCTAGCTTTGAAATCAAGTACAGTCAATACACATGCTTCTACTTCAAGTAGTTGCTATTTCTGGGGAGTGCACTGGACAGATTTTGCATGTGGATTAGCTTTCTTCATTACCAGAGTCCCTCACAATCAGGCGAACAAACTTCATCTTCTGAGGTACTTGTAATTTACATCCCCAAGTTATTGATGAAAAGTCAGCATTTCAATCCAACTGATGAGAGTAGTGGTTGAATCTGCTACCTCACCAACAGCACACTGATATTTCAAGAGCAAGTGTTCTTATCCATTCGGCCATGCTGACCTTCACGCAATAAACTGGGAGCAAGAAAAGAAAGACAACCAGTGTTCTTCTAGTTATTGAAGAAATAAGGAATAAATTTATTTCAGATTCTGTCATTTACTGCCAATATAGTACCTTGCGGTGTGTGGCAGAGGGGTCTTTGAGCCTGAGGAATTAAGGCCGCCTGGCTAGTGCAGGTTAAGATTTTCTTTTTGCCCCCGACAGAAAAAAATCCCACAACTAACCGAGGGATCAAACCTGGATCTCTCGAAGGAGAGACCGGCGTTTTAGCCACTCGGCCAGCCGCTCCTCTTATTTCAGATTAACAAATTAATTTTTTTTTTTTTTTAAAGTCAATTGCAGGTCCTTTACAGGACATCGCAATCAACCCCGACATTGTTTGCCTGTTTATGATTCACTAGGCAAGTTTGCATGAAGTAGTTTGCCATTGCTTTCTGAATAGTCAACTCTCATATCATTGTTAAGAATCAAGATAAAGCAATCTGCCACAAAATCATCTGCAGCTGATTGTGCATGCAGTATTTAGGACTAAATAATATACGCTATGCAGATGACACAGTATTGGTGCCAGATAATGCAACAGACCTACAACAATTGTTGGACATTGTAGTAACAGAGAGTGCAAAGAAAGGACTCTCCTTGAATATCAAGAAAACAAGTAACAATGGTGATGTCAAAGAAAATGGGGACACCAAAATGTGACATAGAAATAGAAGGAAAAATTCTTAACCAAGTGGATAATTTTAGATACCTAGGGACATTTATAACATCAGATGGAAGATGTACAACAGAGATTAAGAGCAGAATAGGGCAAGCAAACGCCGCATTTAAAAAAATGAAGCGTATCTTATACACTAAGTCAATATCATTTAATGTAAGAAAGAGAGTGCTGAGATGCTATATAGAGCCAGTTTTGCTGTAAGGCAGTGAATCTTGGAATGTAAATGAACAAATTAAGAAGAAATTAGAAGCAACAGAGATGTGGTTTTTGAGACAAACGTTGCGAATTCCTTGGACTGCCAGAGTAACTAACAACGACTGCCTGAAACAGGCTAATGAAACTAGAACATTATATACAGCAATAAGAAAGAGACAAACATCTTTCTGTGATGAGAAAGGAGGCATTGGAGAACATCGTGACAACTGGAAAGATTGAGGGGAAGAGAGGCAGAGGCAGACCAAGAGAAATGATGCTGGATGGATTGAGACGGTGGCATGGAGTAATATCAGCAGCAGAGCTGATCCAGAACACCAAAGACCGAGATCTGTGGAGAGTCATGAACACCTGCACCAACTTGTAGGACACTTGATGATGATGATGATTATTTGGGAATGTGAATCGTGTTCGCTACCTCTTCGCCACAGATGCCAGCAATTAAAATAAACAATATAAATCAACACTTTTATTATAATCAAAATACCAAAATTGTGAATGCGTCCATAATTATTGTTAGAAACATAAGACGCTGCATGAACACATAGAACAACTGACCTCAATTATATTTCCACTACATGTTTCTCCATTCCATGTGCTTCCCTCTGGGCAAACACAACTGTAGAAGAAAATAACTTCAATTAACATCTGTCAAAAACATGTCTAATCCTTGTAGTGCTGCAATTTAAATTCTGCAAAGACTCTCCGTGGCAAACACAACTCTAGAAGATTATAACAACTTCACAAACAATTTGTCACAAACACATGCACACATTCAATATGCCACTTGAAATAATTTATTTTGCTCACATATTTCTCTACAGGAAATCACAAGGGGGCTTCAAATGAAAACCTTAAGTTCTTTTTTTTTTTTTTTTTTTGGGAAGGGGGGGGGGTGTGAATATAGTCTGAAAAGAAAAGAACAAATGTATAATTTTCCAATGTAGTCACAACATCGTTCAATGCAAGTACTCCAGCGCCAATAAAGTGTTTGGATTCCTGTAGAAAACAATTATCTTGGTCGCATGTGTAACCACTCATGCACCACCTGATGTACGTCTTCACAGAAGTCACGCCGTTTTGAAACTTCCTACTCCACGCAAACACTTGCTGAACTGACAGGCATACATCACTATACTGGACCTTCATTCGCTGATGGGTTTCTACAGGTTTCATTCCTTCACTGATTAAAAAAAATGGATAACAGAATGATACTACTCTTTGGTGCATGCCAAAATGGGGCAGCCATATTTAAACTGTCTTTATGACATCACTGTGTTTGTCTGCACCGTGATGTCACATGCTTCACACTATTTACATCCTTAACAACAATATTGGCAGGTTACAAGACAATGACATGGTTAATGTAATTTCTATCACACTTTTAAGGTTTTCATTTGAAGCCCCCTCATATATTATTCCAAACCTGTTGATGTTCAGAGCATGACTTATATATGCCAAATGATTTAACACTTTCTTCTAACTTACTTCTGCTGCCTTCAAACTCGCGATGGACTACATACCCTCAACTAACTCGTGTCATGCCTTTCAACTCACAATGGAGTACATATCCTCAACTAATTCATGTCAAGCCTTTTATAAACGTGTTCATGCATGGTTGCACTTTGCAGCTAAAGATTTCTAAATTTAAGACGAGGTAGCCAGTCTCATGTCAACTGTCCATAGTCAACTCTTACAACATTCATGGCTGCTGCTCCTTCTTCTGCCCTTCATCCCCCATTGGGGCATAGTCCCTCAAACAAACCATACCAAACCATCATATCCTTTGCTATCTCATGCAGCTCCCTCCATGTCCTCCCAATATTACTTATCTCTGTTTGTAATTTTCTTCTCCATGTTTTTTTTAAAGTACTGGCGAATTTTGGTCATTATAGACCAGTGTTTCCCAAAGTAGGGCCCACCCCCCACAGGGGGGCAATTCGATTGTTAGGGGGGGGGGGGGGGGGGCAATTCGAAAATGGAAGAAATCGGCTGGATATAACAAAACAGGGAGACTTGAGACTGAAGTTAACTAAATTGGAACCTGACATAAAATCTCTTTGCAGCAAGCATCAAGCGCTAGGATCACACTAAATTTAAATAATTACTAATAATTAAAATAATATAGAAAAATCTTTCATTAAATTATTTTGTACTTGAATTTCAGTTTGCTCAATAATTTCCTAGTGATTTCTTCCTAAAACATATCGGTTCTTTGGCTAGGATCGGGTGCATTTGCTGCTCTCCCCCCAGTAGTGTGCCTGGTCTGTTCGGGGGCCGGGATTAGATATGGGCCTGGTGGACCACTGTGGGCAATAGCTCACAGTGAGACAAAGGTCCACACAAAAAAAGGGGGAGGCGAGGGAACCAGCTTGTCTGGGGTAACCGCCAAACAAAAAAAAAGACAAAAAACAAATTCACTCAAAACACAACCGAAACACAGGGACGCAGGAACTGAGGGTGGGGGATCTGGCCCCTCTGGGAACCATGAGTCCTTCTAAAAAAAAAAAAAATTCAAGTTTCTTTAATGAACATTTCAATTTTTGAATATTACAAATGATGCATATGTGGGGGGGGGGGGGGGGGGATAAGAATTTTAGAAAGGCTTAGGTGGGGCATAGCATAAAAAAGGTTGGGAAACACTGTTATAGACCATAACTTTAGGAAGGGAAAATCCCAACTGCACTTCCCCGTGATAGAGGATAGAAAACACACCACGGTGTTGCTAACACAGCCCTGGGGACTGAGTATCCACCAGAATAAGTGGACAACTCTGCAGCTGAGCAGAGCAGGGCACTCACTTGTCCTTACAGTCAGAAAAGGCTGTCAAAGGTAGAGGTAACAGACCACCATGTGGATGTGGAAGGCAAGGGGAAACCACCCCATTATCTTCCCAAAACAAGGCAAAACACATTTCAGAGGTAGTGAACGACGGCAATGGCTGTCTCAGGACATCCTCGTCTACCCATGTAAAATAATAGATAAATAACAACTGAGCGCTAAACAGAATCTGTCATGACCTCTCTAAACATTACTCTCCTGTGATACACTCATGTGCAACCTGTGGAGAACTATTTTCTCCAGCCTAATTACTCTACTGTCTGTACCACCAAGAATGTCTGTGAGAATAACCTTTCCTAATGTGGCTGTACCCTCATCTGTTTAACTTTTAATGCAGTAATGTAGCTGTGTCCTCACCTGCTTAACTTTTATTACAGTGATGTAGCTGTGCCTTCATCAGTTTAACTTTTATTGCAGAGATGTAGCTGTTCCCTCATCTGTTTAACTTGTACTACATTTTGTAATGTAGGTTTGCCATCATCTGTTTAACTTTTATTGCAGTAACAAAGTGGTCCCATCATCTGTTTAAATTTTAATGCAGTAATGTAGTTGTGCCCTCATCTGTTTAACTTTATTACAGTAAAGTAGTTGTGTCCTCATCTTTTTAACTTTTATTACAGTATTGTAGCTGCGCCCTCGTCTGTTTAACTTTTATTACAATAATGTAGTTGTGCCCTTGTCTGTTTAACTTGTATTACAGTAACGCCGTTGTGCTCTCATCTTTTTAACTTGTATTACAATAATGTAGTTGTGCTCTCATCTGTTTAACTTGTATTGCAGTAACATAGTTGTGCCCTCATCTGTTTAACTTGTATTACAGTAATGTAGTTGTGCCATAATCTGTTTAACTTGTATTACAGTAGGATAGTTGTGCCATCATCTATTTAACTTGTATTACAATAATGTAGTTGTGCCCTCATCTGTTTAACTTGTATTACAGTAATGTTGTTATGCCCTCATCTGTTTAACTTGTATTACAATAATGTAGTTGTGCCCTCATCTGTTTAACTTGTATTACAGTAATGTTGTTATGCCCTCATCTGTTTAACTTGTATTACAATAATGTAGTTGTGCCCTCATCTGTTTAACTTGCATTATAGTAATGTAGTTGTGCCCTCATCTGTTTAACTTGTATTACAGTAACATAGTTGTGCCATAATCCGTTTACAGTAGCATAGTTGTGCCATCATCTGTTTAACTTGTATTACAGTAATGAAGTTGTGCCATCATCTGTTTAACTTGTATTACAGTAACATAGTTGTGTCCTCATCTGTTTAACTTGTATTACAGTAACATAGTTGTGCCATAATCCGTTTAACTTGTATTACAGTAGCATAGTTGTGCCATCATCTGTTTAACTTAGTTTAGTTTAGTTTAGTTTGGTATCTGTTTAACTTGTATTACAGTAATGTAGTTGTGCCCTCATTTGTTTAACTTTTATTGCAGTAATGTTGTTGTGCCCTCATTTGTTTAACTTTTATTACAGTAATCTAGTTGTGCCCTCATCTGTTTAACTTGTATTGCAGCAATGTTGTTGTGCCCTCATCTGTTTAACTTGTATTACAGTAATGTAGTTGTTCCCTCATCTGTTTAATTTGTATTACAGTAATGTGAGTAAATTAATTAAAACAAGTAGTAGAAATGGTAAGCATTACTAGAACACAATCACACATAACAATATGGACATTGTGACTAAAGCCTTCATCATCACACACAAAATAAACTGATATTTATACAACTGCATAACAAATAAAGAGAAAGTTCATCAGCTGATGTAAATCTGACATGTGTATAGATAGTTATGGACTCCTTCTAGAATATGCAGTCGAATGAAACTGCATTGGCAATGTGTCCACTGACCTGACAAGTCAGGGAAATATGATTGAGGAAAAGGGTCATTCTTGTAACCATACATGTAACCTAGGCAAAATAAATTCAAGGAAAGGGGGAGGAGGTCTTGAGGGAGCATGGCGTGGACGGGTGAAATAAAAAGTTCTCTATTTAAATTAAGTGGGTAAAGTTGTGCGAAAGTGTGTGAATATAAACAATTTATTGGATAAAATGTTTTGTGAAGGTGTTGGAATATATACAATTAAATGGATAAAATGTTTTGTGAAGGTGTGGGAATATATATAATTAAATGGATAAAATTGTTGTGAAGGTGTGGGAATATAAACAATTAAAAATAGGGAACAATTTAGATTTATGAAATGTAGGACAGCTTAAAAAGAAGAAGGAAAGGGAGGGGGAAAAGAGGATGTGTCTGCAGCCTGACATCTCAAGCAAATAGGTACGAGAAAATATCACTACATGCGAGCAACGGGAAAGATGTTGCAGCAGCCACACAAATGTATAATAACCAAGAACCGTATGAGACAAACGTATTAAGAAGAGTGATACAAGGCATATTGCACATGACAACAGAGGTGCAACCATCAAAAGAGGGTGAATTCTCACAAAGTGTGATATAATAGGGGATGAATCCACAACATATAAGTTGTTAACAGCTTACGCAAGATATAGTGTGGTCAGGATCGATGGATAAAACAGTGCACATAATTAGGATAGTAATAATACCATGCTGGTCTCCCTGGTCTAGGGGTTTAACGTCTTTCTCCGTAATCCCATATACTCTCGTCAGTGACGTGATGTGCGCGAGAATTGGTAGTGGTTCTCACCGAGTTGGTAACTTACAGGGTATGTGAGCCAGTAGCTCAGAAAACAATGGCAAACTACTGAGCGTAATCTTGCCAAGAAATCAACAGTCAGCTGAAAGATGCTGCTGTTGACAGTGATGTCTGGTAAAGGATATGCGGGGAAAAAAATAATAATACCATAATATATTCTTTAATGAGTGGGGGAAGAGGGTTGAGTGAGGAGTAGCAACACTGCCTTACAGATGGGCCATGTGGAATGGAGGTGTCAAATGGTAGGCGGCTTCACTTTTACTGTCCACTGTAAGATACATACAGAAATGATGGTTGGCATACCACAAGTCACCAGAGCAGACATCCAAAACATCCCAAATAAACTCAAGGTCAAAATGCTAGATCTGAAGGTATACTGTGTACTGGGAATTGTGGTTGAACCGACTCTCTCTGAGCCACATGACATGAGATAGCAAAGCAAGGATGATTGTTATACCATGTGATACTGAGATGTACCATACAGCTTTTCTCTTCCTGTGCATATCAGGATAATACAAACAAGTGAGGTCTAGACAGCAACGGTGATGGATGTACTGTGGGTAGGGATGACAACAGCTTATTTCACTGCTGTACATTTCATTTCTCTTTACATTAGTGTGAGATCACCATGGCTCTAGATGATACTGCTTTTAAGTATAGCTGAATAAGGCATCCTTTCTACTCATTAAGTACAACTGGTTATCATGCAATGATTTACCTTGCAGTCTTGTCTGCTTCAAATGAATATTACCAATTATGATCTGAAAATTACACAAATGAGCTGCTAAATATATGATTTTTTAATAATGTAAACTTAAAATTAGGAGCGGATGTGACATAGTGGTTAGCGTACATGCTTATCAAAACAGTGGTCTGCGTTCAATCCCAGCAGAGGCAGATGTTTGCCCCTACCAGTACAACTTTGGTGTCAACCCAGTCTTATAAAAATGGGTACCAAAGAATTTTTCTAGGCATTATTTGGAAACAAATGTGATGAGGAAGTGAACTGTTCACCCCACCTGCCATGCACTAGAATATGCACAGACATGATATTTCACGCCATAATGGCAGTATCTGCTTTGGGATTTCCTTAACTCAGATTTAAGAACCACTGAGAAAACTATAGGAGAGTATACCTGTGTATCAGGGGTTCTCTGGTTTCACAGGCGGCAATTGGGCCACATAATCCCGGGGTGCACATGTCCTTGAGTTTGCAAAGTTTTCTTAGGATGTTGTCGTTCATAACCGGGCTTGCAAAAACAATCTACATATC